>ML327632.1:102825-129375 GCA_005239505.1 Nicotiana paniculata
CCCCCCCCCCCCCCAACCCCCCGTCAAAAAAAAACAATGAATATTACTAGTAAAATTATTTTGTTTTGGTTTTAATGAATCTTCAGGAGTTGACCTGCATTTGGGTGCCCAGTATTTGGAAGTTATTCAGTGCAATGTACTGATTTTTCTCCATTTCCTGATATCATTGCTAACGTTGATCCTCAAGCTTCATTGTCACTCTAACCAGTGGTTATCTAGGATTTTGCGCTAATTATGTTGTCCTATTATCATAATTCAGTTTGTATTTGAGTTTTAAGTCCGGAACTGCAAAGGTTTTGTAATTATTTTCTTTTAAAAAAATTAGGTTTATTTTACATTATTTTTTACTGTGTCAGCCTATATACATATTACTTTTTCAAAAGTGCTATTTACATAGTACTATAATTTTAAGGGATCTTTTTAATAGAAGTGTTAATTCACACTCCTGACAGATGAGTGTCTCCGCCTGAGTCCGGAACCAAAGTGTGGTATTTTTGGACTTAAACGATTAAAATAGGTAAAAAAAAAAAAAAAAAAGACTGGGCACCATAATATATATATAGCGCGGTGAATAACCGCTATAGGTATAGCGCGCATATACCGCGCTATACATAAATGTTGGGTCCACCAATAATTCTTCTGCACTTAACTGACACACCAATAATTCATAAGGGTATAACACGCATATTTAACGCGCTATACATCAAATAATTGTAGCCCCGGCTGGTTTTTTCCTTATTCAAGGAGTTTCAGGATTTTGTAAAAATCCATTCAAGATCCTTCAAATCTTCCGAAATATTTGTTTGTTAAGTTATTTTGCATTTTGTCATAATGTTCGAAGAGCGAAAAATTAGGGTTTCATTATATTGGGAAGGTGAGCTTGTGGTGGAGAATAACTCAGTAGTCAGTACGCTATAGTCGTTCTCCAAAGTGTCATGTTAAGTTGCCACTTACAATGGAGTACGATACATGGTATCGTTGTTATGTAAAAAAATGAGTGTAAGCAAACGTTCGGTGAATATTAAAGTAACTTAATCAGTATTCTGTTACTCTGCAAGGGTTTATTGCTATGCCGAGTTTAACATCGAAGATGATGAAACTCTGAAAGATTTTTTGAAGACTCCGGATGAATACCGGGAACTTCTTGTGATAAAAATATTGAAAATGTACGTCACGACTAAAAACATTTGCAATAATGAGGTTTCGCAAAATAGGGATATTCCTCAATCACCGGGTGGTTATTCTGGAGCAGTTTTAACCGAACAGGTTCCGAGTGAAAGAATTTTTCCTGATCTAAACTTATCTCCGCGAGCGAACGAGGAGCGATGAAATAATTTTTCCCCTAATTTACATAATCCACAAGCTGAGTGGTGAACTTTAATTTTCCTTTGTGTTACGATATTTATTTTTATGTATTGAATTTGTATTTACACTCATATATTCCACAGGGGTACCGGCCAGATATGAATTTAACAAGTTATGAACCAACGACTATGTGGAATATGCCTAGTTTTGGTGTGTTGGATCATGGTGGTCCATCCGGGAGTCATCACCAACAGAATAATGTGCATCATGGGATATCAACACATTATGATTTGTAAGTGAAGTGATAAAGCGTATATGTAAAGTTTGTACGAATTTGAGAAACTCATTATTTTATTGGTGTGCAATGAAAACGAGCAACTTGAAGGTCTTGTCCTTACTCAATTGCCCAAAGACGATATATTTAATGGGGATCTGGCAGATGCGCAGAGTCAGAAAGAGAATAGTGATTATGACAACAATGCTGATGATTCTGGATATGACACACCCTTCCCTAATGAGGGTGATGATGGTGAGGACGAGAATGCTGGACCTGATTTGACGAGGGAACATGCTCCACCTGCCGTTAGACCAAGAGTGTACGAGTCCCATGTGTCGTTTCATTCAAGGGAGATTCCCTACCTTGACCATTTGCCAAGTATGCCGGATGTGGATACCCTCACAAGGGATCTTGACGAAATTCGGACAGCAACGTGGGATGAATCTAGAGCAACGGTGCTATCAAAGGGCATGCTTTTTGCTGATAAAGCGTGCCTAAGTAGGGCAGTGCGAATATACAGAATAAAAGAGTGTTGTGAGATCGTGGTTCATGAGTCATCTCCGGAAGTATACAAGGTTATTTGTCGTAGATGGTTTCAAGGTTGTAATTGGATACTGTGTGTGAGGAAGCTGAAAACAAATATGTGGGTTGTGGATCATTGGCACCCACAATGGTAAAATGGACAAATTCAGTGGGGATCATTTTAACTTGAATGTTGACTTGATTTCTCTTGTCTTGATTTCACACATTGAAGCGTCCATAAGGTACAAGACCAAAGAGTGTATAACATCTGTCCACCAGGTATATGGATGTACCATTACCAAAAGAAAGGCATTTCTCAGGCGCAAACGTGCGTTTGAAATTGTTTATGGTAATTGGGATAAACCATTGCCTCTCTACCCAGGTACATGGCCGCATTGCAATACTTTAACCCCAGGATTGTTGTTGAATGGAAGCTTGAATGGAGTCCGGGAATACAAGAACACATATTGTGTTCTGGGCATTTAAACCAGCCATTGATGGTTTTGTGCATTGTCGGCCGATAATATCCATAAACGGCACTCATGTCTATGGAAAGTATGATATTAAGTTGTTGATCGCCATTTCAGTAGATGCTAATGGAAGTATATTCCCCCTAGCATTTGCTATTTGTGCCAACTGAAAAGTATGAAAGTACAAACGAGTGGCCAACAAAGTTAACACATAAAGCCTACTAACATCTGTTTGACTGACTATAGTCTACGAAGCCTCTAAAGGATACTGAAATACTAATTGTTTACCGGGACAAGGTCCCCCGCATACCTTATTAACAAAAATACTATAAAGACTGAAAAAGAGGGATAATGCCCCGAAAGACTGGGGCTCACCAATAGCTAATATGAGATGTCCTAAAAGCGGAATCGTCAACCTGTAAATCATTACCTGCATCACGAAATGCAGGACCTAAGCAAAAGGAACTTCAGTACATTTGAATTGTACTGGTATGTGAAACAACTGAAAGAAAGGACTGTAAATACTAAAATTGAAACTGAGAACCGATAACAGATAACTAAGAATTGATAACTGATAAACTGAACTGAACAAAGGAAGTAAGGATATGATGTAATACCCCATATATTAATAAGGGCATATAAGTCTTTAACTAAAGTTTTAAAAAAAGATAATAGGAGAATGGGATAAATGTCACGACCTAATTTTTCCTCCGTTGGATATCGTGATGGCACCTAGTCTTAAGGACTAAGTAAGCCTATCATTTACGAAAAATACAACAACAATAATTTAACATCTAATAATTTCTAAAAAAAAATTGAATCCTTTATACAATAAACATGTTCCCAAAATTCGGTAGTACAAGTCATAAGCTCTACAGAATTTTACGATTACTTCTAAATACAACTGTTCAAAAATAAATAAAACAGTGTATGAACAAAAATAGGACGGTGACTCTGAAACCCGCGAACGGTGTAGCAGGTTTTACTTTTGAGTCTCCACAACAGCAATCTGCGCTGCTAGCTAACGATCAACCAACTACGCAATACCTGGGATTTGCACAAAACTATGCAGAAGTATAGTATGAGCACGCCACAACAGTGCCCAGTAAGTAACAAGACTAACCTCGGTGAAGTAGTGACGAAGACTAGCCAAGACACCTACTAGTCTAATGAACTGAACAAGTATACATATAGGAATAATGGAATATGATGTCTGCATAAAGACTACGCAATATGGCTAATAATATAGTAAATTCAATAAGGGAGGAAACAACAAGTATCATCGGAAAGACACTAAATCCAAAAATCACATATACAACAAGGATAAGTAATAACTCAGCAATTACAACTGCTTTTACACCAAGTCTTAGTCAATTCCACGAGGTACCGAACCTCGGACAAATCACAACTCACGGGTCCCAATATCTTAACCCTAACATTTGGCACCTTGTGCCCTCATTTCAGCTAATAACTGCACGGACGATTCCCGTGCCAATTAGAGTAATTCACGCACAGAATGCAAATACAACAAGGTATCTATACTCAACAATAACAAGGAACTCCTTAATCCGATAAGAGCATTTAGCTACGTGTATACTTGTGCAAGTGTCCTAACATAGTTCAAACCAGCTAATAAGCATAAGGCAAGGAAAGGACAACACGAAAAATGTTTTCTCACAAGATTCACAGAATGAGTTCACACAGGTAAGTGTACCAATACACAATATCAACAACAAGAATGCCCCAGGCCAACACAAGTCATCATAAAACAATCTCTGACATAGCCCACCTTGTCTCTCCACGTGTGTAATAGTAAATTAAATGCCCGTCTTGTCTCGCCACACGCGCATAATCATGTTCCCAACTTGTCACGCCACATGCGCAACCTATATATATATATATATATATATATATATATATATATGTATATATATATATATATATATATATGTTTACACCGCCTTGTCACGCCGCATGTGCAATATCAATAGTAATCACGGCACGGAAGAAACCTCGTGCAAATCCCCATATAAACAACCGCACGGCAGAACCTCGTGCATCACCATAACATGTACAACAACAACAATGGTAATAATACAAGATACGGTAAATAATTCAACTCAAGAACCTTCGATCACAAGGAAAAAGGTAAAACTAGTGAACAAGGGAGAACCACAATAAGGAAAACTAGACATGATAAGAACAACTCAAAAAGAAAGAATATAACATGTAACAGTAGTCCACATTGTACGGTTCAACAACAAGAACTAACACGAGTCCAATAATTCCACATAAGGATAAATCCACTAGGGCATAAAACCTCTAAGCTTATTCTAAGGTTGGACAATTACGAGAGAGGTACAACCAAATCAACTAAAGGTAGGCAGCAAGAAGATCACTATAACTTCAAATGAGGGAGAACATTTACAAAACAGAAATAACTACAAATCCAAATAGGGATAAGCAGTTAGGGAGAGGGCAATATGGCGATAAAAAAAATAATAGTCTCAATTAAGGAACATATGTATCAAATATCAATAAGAGTGAATCATGAAGCAAGAAATTCTAATTAAGCAGGTAAAGATGAATTTACTAATTAAGGAACGTAATCATACAAGAACAACTACATAGTCGATGAATACAAGGACCTAGGAACCCTAAAAAGCCAATTTCCAAAAATAATTTTGATCACATACTCGTTACCTCGCATACATGGATACAATCAACATAGAAGACTCAAATTCTAAGAGGTAGTTCCCCCACACAAGGTTAGGCAAGATACTTACCTCAAAAGAGACAAGTCGGTACTCTAATATGAACTCCTCGGGTGAAAAGACCTTCGGACGGCTCAAATCTAATCAAAATAACTTCAAAACACAAATAAAATTTATAAGAAACTATTTCCGGATCATAAAGTCTCAATCTTTACAAAAATCTAGAAATTGACCCAAAAATCGACCCCCAGGCCCATTCCTTGGAACCCGACAAATTTTACAAAACCTGAACACCCATTCTGATACGAGTTAAACCATACTAAAATTATCAAATTCCAATACCATTTATTCCCTCAAATCATGATTTTATTCATTTTTAAAACTTTCTTCAAACCTGCGGCACCGCAGAAGCGAAAGGGAAGCTGCAGAAGCGAGATTTCTCGCAGATCCGATCACTGAACCGTAGAAGCGACCTTCGCACCTGCGTTGCCAGCATCCGCAGAAGCGGGCTAGCTCCCAGACCTCAAGGATTGCAGAAGCGACAAGGATCACACAGAAGCGGAGCCGCACCTGTGCTCCAAAATGTTGCATGTGCGAGACACCAAAACCATCCCTGCTCAAACTAGGAAAAACATCCAATACCTCGACCGGAACACGCTCGGGCCCCCCCAAGACCCCGTCCCAACATACCAACAAGTTCTATAACCTAACATGGACTCGCTCGGGACCTCGAATCACATCAAACAGCGACGAAACTATGAATCGCACATGAATCGAACTTATGAACTTCCAATTCTTCCATCTTCTAACACTCGTGCCGAAACCTATCAACCCACCCCGGAATGACGTCAAATTTTGCGGACAAGTCCCAAATAGAATTATGGAGCTTTTCCAACTCTCGGATTCGCGTTACGACCCCGATATCACCAAAGTCAACCATTGGCAAACCTTTCCACTTTCCAACTTCAACTTTCACCGAAATGCTCCAAAACACCCTACGGACCTCCAAATCCAAATCCGAACACACGCCTGAGTCCAAAATCACCTTACGAAGCTGTTGAAATCATCCAAACCCCATTCTGGAGCCGTTTCCACAAAAGCCAAATTTCGGTCAAATTCCCACCACTTAAGCTTCCAAAACTAGAATCCTTCTTCCAATTCAACTTTGAATCCTACGGTAACTGAATTCAACCACGCACACAAGTCGATGCACATAATATAAAGTTGTACAAGACCTTATGCCACCGAATGGGACTTAAATTCTCGAAACGACCGGCCAGGTCGTTACATTCTTCCCCTCTTAAAACAAACGTTCGTCCTCGAACGTGCCAAGAATCGCCTCGACGTCTTCAAATCACTAATCTCGCGTCACCCCAATCC
The DNA here is from genome assembly GCA_005239505.1 of Nicotiana paniculata. Taxonomy (NCBI): domain Eukaryota; kingdom Viridiplantae; phylum Streptophyta; class Magnoliopsida; order Solanales; family Solanaceae; genus Nicotiana; species Nicotiana paniculata. The sequence continues at coordinate 109,494 of ML327632.1, forward strand.
ACATAAGCCTGAAGACACCATCCCAACTGAAATTTAGCTTTATAACAACACCGACAAGCCTCAGATTCAAAATTCTCACCTTCCATTCATTTCCAAAAGACCCGATTCTAGACCCATACCCGGTATAAGTCTCAACCAGTTGCAACAACTCATGCCTACACCCACAAGGTACGACCACACAACATAACACACTACACATCGTCCCATAATAACACTTCTAATCACAATAGCTGCCCGTAAGCAAAACCAACACCGACAATTAACCTTATATCCGATAGGAACCCGTTTCAAATCTCCACAACACTGATGATGATGCCAAACCACAAGACCTCATAACTACACACCCGAATCAACAAGTCGCAACTAACACCACCGGGAATACACCCCGCAAGCTAAAACTCGAGAACACAGAACAAAAATGACTGAATATGAAAACAGAAATATCAAAAAAGACCGACAAGCAAAACTCTCTCTCAGTACCATACTACAAATCAATTTAAATAGGAAAATCAAAGTACATGAACAATCATAAGGATCTCATCCTGGTATAACTCTCCACCGCGGCATGCAGAACGACTCGAACATATCAAATCTCATGAAATCGCAAGGGACTCACCCTCCACTCTAAATCATAGGTCAATTATACATCATACTAATCGCAATCTTCCACTAACTCAATTTTGCAAATAAAATCACAACACTAACGGAACTCTAACCCCGGTAGAGTACCAAATCATGAATCGTAACCAAGAATACTCAGGAATCACAGTAAAACCTATTATAACAAAGAACATGGACTCACTTCTCATCTCACCACTCTCAATGATGGATAAAACAACGATAGGCACGGGATACCACTCATGGAGTCTCCCAACATGGAAAACAAATAAACAAAGTGCAAATTATGAAACTCACCTATAAATGAAACAACAAATAAGGGAACTCGTCCCGATAAGCAGAACCAAATACGAAATACAAAAGGTTCCCCTCTTTAATGAATCAAAGACATACCTGTATGACATCATCTGACACAACGACCTCTAGCCTACTATATGAAACACATCAACGGGCTGGACCTCTCCCTCTTGGGCCTCCTGCTCTCTTGAATACCCCGATGTGACACATTTGTCCGAAGCCAGGGACAATCTCTCACCAAGTGGCTGGTATCTCCACACTCAAAGCAGCCTCTCTAATGACGTGGTTGTGGAAACTGTGCAGTACGAGTAATCGGATACCTATGAGAACCAGAAACCTTGTGCGAAGCCGAAAATACAAACTGAATTGGTTGACCCACAGAACCTCTACCATGACGTACCCTGCCTCCAAAATAAGGACCAGTAGATCTCTGCGACCTACGAGACCTCCTCGCCTAGCGGTCCCCTATCTCCTGGAATCGCTTGTCCTTTCTCACATAACCCCGCATGTCCTCTCTCTCCTGATCCCACATGCCCTCTACTCAGCGAGCGATCCCTACCACCTGCTGAAATGAAACATCTGACTCTAACTCCCGAGCCATGCTTAACCGAATATCATGTCTGAGCCCCTCACTGGATCTACCGACATGCTCTCTAACTGTAGCGACCAAAGTGGGTGCATGTCTGGCCAAATCACTAAATTTGACGACATACTCTGATACTAATATAATGCCCTGGCGCAGTTTCTCGAACTCCGTGCGCCACGCATATCGAAGGGACTGAGGTACAAATTCTCTCAGGAACATCTCTGAAAACTGAACCCATGAAAGTGAAGCTGACTCGGCCGGGCTACCTAACTCATATGCCTGCCACCCTTGATAAGCCGCTCCCTTTAGCTGGAACGCAGTAAAAGTAACCCCACTCGGCTCAAAAATACCCATAGTGTGTAAATGCGATGGCACTCCTCCAGAAAACCCTGTACACTCTCTGAAGCCAAGCCGCTAAATGTAGGAGGGTCATATTTCTTGAACCTTGAAAGTCTAAGCTGCTTTTCCTTAGATGTTGTTGCCCTAACCACGGGATGAACTGGGATCACAAGCTATGTCGCCATGACACCTGAAACCTGACCAGCATGATCTCGCTGCTCCGGTGTGTGGTCAGCGAGAGTCTGAGATCCTCCCCCGATTTGTGAAGTAGCTGGTACAACTATAATCAACCCTGCCTGAACCAATGTACCAATCATACTCAGGAACTGTGACAAGGTCTCTTGATGTCCGGGGGTAATAACTGGCACCTACAGTACCTGCCCCCTAATTGGAACTACTGGAGGCTCCTCAACGGCTGCTCTGGTAGGTTCTCTAGCTGCGACATGTGCTCCTCGTCGGCCTCTGCCCCTAACGACAGCTGCTCTAGGGGTAACGTCATCAGGAACTGCAGCTCGTGTCCTCACCATCTGTGAGAGAATGGAATGATAAAATTTCAAGCTTCAAGATCAATGAACTTGCACGATAGGAATGAAGGAAGTGAAATTGTCCTAATAGTTTTGTAGCCTCTCGAAGATAAGTACAGACGTCTCCGTACCTATCCGCAAGACTCAACTAAACTCGCTTATGACTCGTAGCACCTATGAACCTAGAGCTCTTATACCAACTTTTCACGACCCAATTTTCCCTCCGTTGGGTATCGTGATGGCACCTAGTCTTAAGGACTAGGTAAGCCTATCATTTACGAAAAATACAACAACAATAATTTAACATCTAATAATTTTTTTTTAAAAAGAATCCTTTATACAATAAACATGTTCCCAAAACCCGATATTACAAGTCATAAGCTCTACAAAATTTTACTATGACTTCTAAATACAACTGTTCATAAATAAATAAAATAGTGTATGAACAAAAATAGGACGATGACTCTGAAACCCGCGAACGCTGTAGCAGGTTTTACCTTGAGTCTCCATAACAGCAATCCGCGTTGATAGCTAACGATCAACCGGCTACGCAATACCTGAGATCTGCACAAAAATGTGCAAAAGTGTAGTATGAGCATACCACAACGGTGCCCAATAAGTATTAAGACTAACCTCGGTGAAGTAGTGACGAGGACTAGTCAAGACACCCACTAGTCTAATGAACTGAACAAGTATAAATATAGGAATAGCGGAATATGATGTCTACATAAAGACTATGCAATATGTCTAACAATACAGTAAATTCAATAAGGGAGGAAACAACAAGTATCGGCGGAAAAACCATGAAATAACACAAAAGAGTGAATGGAACACAAACTAAATCCGGAATCACATATACAACAAGGACAAGTAATAACTCAACAATTACAACTTCTTTTACATCAAGTCTTAGTCAATTCCACGAGGTACCGAACCTCGTAAAAATCACAACTCACGGGTCCCCATATATGAACCCTAACATTTGGCACCTTGTGCCCTCATTTCAACTAATAACTGCACGGACAACTCCCGTGCCAATTAGAGTCATTCACGCACAGAATGCAAATACAATAAGGTATCTATACTCAACAATTACAAGGAAGCTCCTTAATCCGATAAGAGCACTTAGCGACGTGTATGTTTGTGCAAGTGTCCTAACATAGTTCAAACCAGCTAATAAGCATAAGGAAAGGAAAGGACAACACGAAAAATGTTTTCTCACAATTTTCACAGAATGAGTTCACACAGGTAAGTGTACCACTACACAATAGCAACAACAATAATGCCCTAAGGCCAACACAAGTCATCACAAAACAATCCCTGACATAGCCCACCTTGTCTCGCCACATGTGCAATAGTAAAGTAAATGCCCGCCTTGTCTCGCCACACGCGCATAATCATTTTCCCACCTTGTCACACCACATGCGCAATACACGCACAACCACACGCACACACACAATGCACACACACACTCTCTTTCTCTCTCTCTCTCTCACACACACACACACACACACACACACACATATATATATATATATATATATCCCGCCTTGTCACGACGCATGTGCAGTATCAATAGTAATCACGGCACGGCAGAAACCTCGTGCAAATCCCTATGTAAACAACTGCATGGTAAAAACCTCGTGCATCACAATAACCACAACCGCACGGCAGAAACCTCGTGCACTACCACAACAAGTACAACAACAACAATGATAATAATACAAGATACGGTAAATAGTTCAGCTCAAGAACCTTCAATCACAAGGAAAAAGGTAAAACTAGTGAACAAGGGATAACCACAATAAGGAAAACTAGGCATGATAAGAACAACTCAACAAGAAAGAATATAACATGTAACAATAGTCCACACTGTACGGTTCAACAACAAGAACTAACACGAGTCCAATAATTCCACATAAGTGTAAGTCCACTAGGGCATAGAACCTCTAAGCTTATTCTAAGGTTGGACAATTACGGGAGAGGTACAACCAAATCAACTAAAGGTAGGCAGCGAGAAGATCACTATAACTTCAAATAAGGGAGAGCATTTACAAAACAGGAATAACTACAAATTCAAATAGGGATAGGAAGTTAGGGAGAAGACAACATAGGGATAAAAATAATAACAGTCTCAATTAAGGCACATATGAATCAAATATCAATAAGAGTGAATCATGAAGCAAGAAATTCTAATTAAGCAGGTAAAAGTGAATTTAGTAATTAAGGAACGTAATCATCCAAAAATAACTACATATTTAATGAATACAAGGACCTAGGAACCCTAAAAATCCAATTTCCACAAATAAGTTAGATCATGTACTCGTCACTTTGCGTATACGGACTACAATCAATATCGTAGACTCAAATCCTAAGGGGTAGTTCCCCCACACAAGGTTAGACAAGATACTTACCTCAAAGGAGACAATTCGGTACTCTAAAATGAACTCCTCGGGTGAAAAGACCTTCGGGTGGCTCAAATTAATCAAAATAACTTCAAAACACAAATAAAACACATAAGGAACTATTTCTGGATCATAAAGTCTCAATCTTTACAAAAATCTAGAAATCGACCCAAAAGTCGACCCCCTGGCCCACTCACCGGAATGAAACAAATCTCACAAAACCCAAGCACCCATTCGGATACGAGTTCAACCATACTAAAATTATCGAATTCCTATATCATTTCGTCCCTCGAATCATGATTTTTTCATTTTGAAACTTTCTTCAAAAACCAACATTTTTCTCAACTCAAAACACAAATTAAATGATAAAAATGAAGATAAAATCATGGAATATGTTTGATTCTAGGTGAAGAACACTTACCCAATTGATTTTCTTGAAAACCCCCAAAAGAAGCTCCCAAAACGAAGTCCAAAACTCAAAATATGAAGAAAAATGACCAACCCTCGACTTAAATGTTCTGCCAGGAATTTCGCATCTGTGGACTAGAAACCGCATCTGCGGAGTCGCATTTGCGAGAAATAGTCCGCATTTGCGAACTTGGCTAACCAGGACAGGGACTGCATCTGCGGATATACAGCCGCACCGCAGAAGCGAATGTGAAGCCGCAGAAGCGAGATTCCTCGCAGATGTGATCACAGAACCGCAGATGCGGCCTTCGCATCTGCGTTGCCAGCATCCGCAGAAGCGGGCTAGCTTCCAGACCTCAAGGATCACAGAAGCGACCAGGATCACACAGAAGGCGGAGCCGCACCTACGCTCCAAAGTGTCGCAGGTGCGAGACACCAGAACCACACCTGCTCAAACTAGGAAAAATATCCAAAAACTCGATCGGAACACGCCTGGGGCCCCCTGAGCTCCGTCCCAACATACCAACAAGTTATATAACCTAACACAGACTCACTCGAGACCTCTAATCACATCAAACAACGACAAAACTATGAATCACACATGAATCAAACTTATGAACTTCAAATTTTTCCATCTTCTGACACTCGTGCCGAAACTTATCAACCCAACTCGAAATGATGTCAAATTTTCTGGACAAGTCCCAAATATCATAACGAAGATGTTCCAACTCTCGGAATTTCATTCCAACCTCGATATCACCAAAGTCAACCATTGGTCAAACCTTTCCACTTTCCAACTTCAACTTTCGCCGAAATGCTCCAAAACACCTTACGGACCTCCAAATCCAAATCCGGACACACGCCTGAGTCCAAAATAACCTTAAGAAGCTGTTGATATCATCCAAAACCCATTCCGGAGCCGTTTACACAAAATCCAAATTCTGGTCAAATTCCCACTGCTTAAGCTTCCAAAACTAGAATCCTTCGTCTAATTCAACTCTGAGTCCTCCGGTAACTGAATTCATCCACACACGTATGTCGATGCACATAATATGAAGATGTACAAGACCTAATGACGCCAAACGGGACTTAAATTCTCGAAACAACCAGCCGTTATTACACTAAAGCCCATTGAAAAGAGAAACGAGAAAAGGGAAAAAGGGACGCAGCAAAGTTGGTGCTAAACAACAAAAGTCAAACACTAAGAAAGAAAGAAAAAAAACATAGAGGAGGAAACAAAGGAGAAGAAGAATAAGAAGAAGAAGAAGAAGAAGAAGAAGAAGAAGAAGAAGAAGAAGAAGAAGAAGAAGAAAGAGGCTGGAACCAAACCTTGAGAAATTTTAAATACGTACTAGCTCTTACGGGTAATACTTGAATTTCTCATTTGGGTTCTTTTCTTCTGGTAATTATTTGTATCTCAGTTTATATATTTCAAGGGTTTCACAAGGTATAAGAAATTTAATACCAATAAGTATTATTCTGGGCAAATTATGCAATTGGAAGTTGGCTCAATGCTACTATAGTATAAATTCACTAGGAAAAAGAAGGGTATTGATGTATTTGTACTTAAACTAGTCTCATTATATATGATCTTTGTTAGGTATTGTTGACCCAAATCACTGCATAGTTTTGAAGATTGACAAATGTCTGACCAGTTGAACCAGGTCCATCAGAGCATACACACTTGACCTGACGCGTTGGCACACATCAATGAACAAGGAGAGTATTTTCTAATGCAAAAAGGTTGCAAATCGATAAGAGAACAGAAGTTGAATTCAGCAAGGACAATAACGAAGGAAGGAAGCTGAGTTTAATACGAACTCATTCTCCCAGGTAGATTTGTACCAGAACTGAACGGCAAACTCAATAACTGACTTTAAAATAAATGAAGTATTCTTGCTTGAATTAAGAACGCACAAGTGCATAAGTGAATCAAGAGCTGAAAGCAAAATTCCCAGATGTTTTTCAAGCAAAATTATTGTGCAACACAAAGGCTACAGACCAGCTAGAAGAACCAGTTCCATCTGTTTATCATTGAGTATAGTTGGTTGTAGTAGGAGTTTTAATATTGTATCTTTTCATCTTTCATAGAAGCAATTGTAATAGGTACGCATTGTTCAAGTTAGAGTTAACTTGAAGCTTGTAGAAATTAGCTAGGGGCTAGTTACTACGAAGGGATTAGAGTTAGTCCTAGGATTACAAAAGAGTTTATTTTGTAAGTCCGTTTGGCTCAGAGTTTTAGTGAAGAGTTTGAGCAAATCCTACTGAGGAGTAGGTCGTGGTTTTTTTCACCTTTTGAGCCAGGTGTTTTCCACGTAAAAATTTATGTGTTTTTACTTTACTGCTTTTATTATTCTGCAATAGTAGAAGTTGGAACACCAAGAAGAACCAGGTTCTTCTAGAGAGACAACACTCGAAAATTGGGTACTACACAAATTAATCTATCTTCTTGTGTGGTATTGACGTCTAAAACATCAGGTATAAATTAAGTTAGGGTATAAGGATTGAGTTTTGGTGTTTAGCTGTATTGGAATGGATAGTATTGAATTTGGGTTTGAGTGTGGTAAGTCTAGTATTGAGTACAAAAGATAAGTATCAATTAAGAAGGAATATTATGGACAATAATTTTATTTCAGTTTCAACTTATGCACACAACTAAGGAAATTGAATAGTACAGGGAATAAACTATATAAATACCTTTTTATTTTAAAAGATTTTGGAATAATTTAAATTACTCATAGCATGGGTAAATATAATTCGGTGAATTGATGATAAAATATAAAACTCGCTGGGTAGGGTATTCTAAATTAGTGATGAATTTAGCCGAAATGAGGCAATTAACACGAGATCGATGTTGATGTGGTTATAGATTGATTGAAGAAAGTCGTACGGATCGCTCGAGGTGACGAGTTGGTATTTCATACGAGTACTATGAGTAGTAATCTTACCGCAATTTGTGTTTTCATAACTTGCATGATTTACACATGATTTTTTACATGAATATGTTACCGAATATTTTGAGTTGTATGTGGGACAAGTCTTTTACTCGATATGATACCGAAATAGTTATTTAAGATGATTACCGTTGTTTTAAATATTCTTGTTGTTACTAGATATGTGTTACCGTTACTTGAATTTACTATTATCAAAATGAAAGTACATGATTTGATAAGAACCGAAATGTCCTATACTGTTTTAAAATATTTTTCTATGAGTATATATGGATTACAGAGACAAGTATAAATGGGAGTAGATTTTGAAGGATCCCGTAGATAACGGCGGGTTCGTAAGACCTGGTGCACCTTGCAATTACCAATTACCGTTACATCCCTTGCTAGTGGAAAGGTAGAACTAGCATAGCATTACTGATTTCCCTCGAGTAGGGACTACCGTTATATTTGACTTCTTGCGAAGAAGTCCACAGTTATACCGATTACATGATTCGTTCATTGGAATCTCCCAGATATGAATATTGATATTATACAATGGTTATTGATCTTACTACTGAATTTTCAATTGTATTATACTACAGGAAAAACATGATGAGACTGAAAATTGTTTATTATTTTTGAAAGAGCATTTTTATGATATTTTCTATTTAATATACTAGCATGTTTTCTAACTTGTCCCCAATAAAAACAGTTGTGGTTAAGTGTTATTACTCACTGAGCTAGCGAATCATTCCCCACTATTTTTTTTATAGAGACAACAGTTGATGCAGGCGAGGATTTCGTTAATTAGAGCGCACACGTTGATAATTCTTGGTGAGCCTCGCACTTGTTCGCATGGGCGGAGATTTTATTTATTATTATGGTCTTTTCTTTGAACTCTTAGAGTCTCTACCATGAGTATTCTTTTGTTATTATAGACTTATGATGAGTATTGCACTTTCTCATCGAATTTGGAGATAAATTAGTATTTTTGGTTGTTAGAGGGTTGATTAGAAATGGTGGAGACGTATTTTTGTTAATTGATAAGTTGTTGATTGTTTGGTTTGATATTAGAATGGTTGGTTCTTGATTTTGAGACAGAATTTTTTTTATAGTCCAAAAATAGGGGAAACTCTGTCCGTTTTTCTGTGAAATACAGATAAGGCTTTTCTTGGGAGAACTTGCTCCTAAGCGCCGGTCGGGTTGTGACAAAGTTGGTTTCAGAGTTTAGGCTTTAAGTCCCTAGTCATGTTGCAATGTTTAGCAGAGTCTCGTTCATGGGTATGTAGGTACCCATACTTATGATCTTGAGGCTACTGAACATCTAGGAATGTTTTTCCTTCTTTCATTCTTTGATCATGCGTTGAGATAACTTGAGATTGACTTTGGAGTATTTCTTTCGCAGATGGCTAGGACACGCACACCCTCATTTGTTGGACGTGGTGCTGGACATGGTACTACCCAAGGTGGCGGTCAAGTTGGGGTTCATCAAACTAGAAGGCAGGCTGCTCCTCAACTTGAAGTTGGCAACATGGGTCAAACCCAAGTTACTATGCTAGATCAAGTGCAAGAACATGGGTTCATGACGCTCCATCACCAGTGCCAACTGTTGTACCTATTGTTACATTACCTACATATGCAGTGACAAGGTTATTGAATGTGTTAGAGGCATTTGTGCCTACTCAGGGTGGAAGTTCAACTCCTCAGGCTACCTTACAGACACAAGCACCTGCACAGACTCAGACTTTCGGGAATAAGGAGGTATCCCTACAAGAGTTCCTGAAATTGAAATCACCATAATTCACAGGTTTTGATAATTTAGCAGATCCTCAAAGTTTCTTGGATGGGACACTCAAGGCATTACATGATCTAGGATGTTCTTGTGAGAGAGTTGTAGAGCTCGCAACATACAAACTAGAGGATATGGCCAATACATGGTATGAAACTGTATTGCTAGGAAGGCCAGTAGGAGAACCACCAATGACATGGGACGAGTTCATTAAGTTGTTCATGGATCATTTTCTTCCAGACAGCCTGAGACAAAAATATGCTAGAGACATTGAGAGATTGGTTCAGACTCCAGATATGGATGTGTCAACATATAACACCAAGTTTTGTAATTTGTCTAGATATGCTCCTTACTTAGTGCCTACCCAAGAAGCTCGAGTTCAGCAGTTTGTTGATGGGTTGGTTGGTCGTCAATACACTGATTAGCCTCATAGATGAAGACTTTTTCCTACGCACCGGGTCTTACGGCAGTTGGGAAGACAACAGGGTGTTCCACATGATGAGGACTTAAGCCAACAAGCCATTGAGTTATGTCCGAGAGCTGCATTTCCTGAAGGCAGGGTCCGTCAAATCTGGAACGAGTGCAGATTTTTAGAACCTCAGACTCGGGTGAAAAATTTATCCAAGGGGGAAGTGGAGCCCGCCTACACTTCTTGGTATGGCAGAAGAGGCAGAGAGCACCAAGAACCAGAGCGACTTGGGAAAAGACCTCACGTACAGCATTTTACTGAGCAGGTACAAGAACACTGGGTTTTGTTAGAGAAGGAAAACAACTACCGGGCTATAATAAGTAAACTGGAGGCCAAGATCAGGGAGCTCAAATTTGAAAACACTTTACAAACTGCTGCAGCCGCAGGGGAAAGAAACCGGTTGGGCAAAGAAAATGAGGCCCTCCGGGCTCAGATCCAGAAAATAAGGATAGCCATTGAAAACCCTGAGAGAAGCAGATCCGACGAAAGACTTATCACCAGCCTCAGGAAAAAGTTGTGTAGCTATGGTGATGACCTGGACAGAGCCGAAGAGTATTTGACCCAAGTGCGAGCAAGATTGGCAAAGAATGCAGAAGAAAGAGCAGAATTCGTGCAAAAAATGAAAAGAAAGCATGACCAAGAAGTTATGGGCTTAAAAGAAAGGAAGGCCACCTTCGAAAATGAAACGGCCAAGCAAGCCAAAAGATTTAAATCAGAAAAGGAACAGTGATATGCCATGATAGCTCAGCTGGAAGACGAATTACAACAATGGAAAGAGCAGAGTCACAAAGACGCCCAGGTTTTAGAGGCAAGATCCCAGCAGATCGGGCATCTACTTCAGGAAAAAGTTTTCATCAGGCACAGAGTCCGAGATATAGCCGATTACATCGTCACCAAATGCCAGGAACGCGAAAATATGACTCGGACCACCTTCTTCTCAGCGGTAATGATCTTCGTCCACAAGATAATGGATGACCTATGCCGCCTCCAGCAAGATTTGGTACGCAAGGACGAATGATGCCCCGCAAGTCCCTGGAGCATTGGAAGCACTGATGTACTGTTGATGTTTTCTCGAGTCTTTATTTTGTTTTCCTGTTACAGCTCTGTCTAAGTCCACTTTGGTTTTTACATTTCCAAGAAAATTATGTATTGAGTCTGTTTTGTAATTTTAAAATTTCCAAAAGTGGCTAGAAATTTTGTAATCAGAAGTTATTTTAATGAATGAAAGTTTTAGAAAAAATATTTATTTATCCCATGAACTACGTGATGATCTGATTCACGCGGCGTCGTGATACGTAGGCAATCCACATAGGATTCGATCATAACCTTAAGAAAGGAAACCGAGTAAGGAATAAAAGAGCGGAAATAATAACAAAGGAAGGACAAGATGATAAAAAAAAGGGAAAAGTTCAAAACCGAGAAATAAAGCCGGGATGAAATACACAACTGTTGCAAAACATATAGAAAGCATTTAATTTCCTAGGTGAATTGCATACCCCAAACGTGCGATTCCCTATGTGATAAATGTTTCAACCTAACGTTTTGTTGTTTCAATCTCTAAAAGGTGTTTTTAGGTGGTTGGTTTTGCGGTAACCTGGCTTCCCATCCTTACTTCACTAGATCAAAAGGGAGCATAGAAATGACATCCTAAAGTCACTTATCAATCGTCAAATCTTCCGTGGAAGACCCGAATCCAGCCATCCCAACATCTGAGTCAGCAACAGTTGAAGAGAACAGGACTCTGCGTTTCCGCATACTGGAAATGTGGGACGCATGGTCCAACGGTAGGGAACCACCCAGTACTATCCCGGGTTTCCCAGATATAACTCCCAGGGCAGGCGGGACATCCAACATCCCCATAAGTTACCCAGCCACACCGTTTGGATATCCAACTAGGTTGGTTCACTTTGCCGGAAGGCCTTCTGAGGTTCGTCCTCAGGCCCTGTTTTCTGGTGTGTCTTCCAACATCTTCACCGCACCACCAATATCTGCCACGGCTCCACCGACTATCTCTGGGCCAAGCTTCGAGCTGCCAGCATTCACATTCCAAACACCGTCCGTCCATATGGATACCACTCATGTTACTCCCAATGCATACCCCCAACAAGCTCAGTCTGAGTTCACTTTGGGACAAGATAAGAAAAGCCCCAAGCACGAAAAAATGGCTCGGAAAATGAAGAGTATTGAGAAGAGCCTCAAGAATATACAGGGGCTGAGCGGGCAGAAAAGCGTCTCCTATGAAGGTTTTTGCATGTTCGCGCACGTCCACTTTCCTCTAGGGTTTAAAACCCCCAAGTTCGAAAAAAAGGACAAACATGAGGACCCCAAAGCTCATCTGAAAAGGTACTGCAACCAGCTTTGGGGAGCAGGTGGGAAAGAGGAACTTCTCATGGCATATTTTGGAGAATACTTGACAGGGATTGCATCAGAATGGTGCATGGACCAGGATATATCCCGCTAGCACATATGGGATGACCTGGCACGGGACTTTGTTCGGTAATTCCAATACATTGTGGATATCGCTCCAAATAGAAACTCTCTATCCATTCTTAAAAAGAAATCCTCAGAAAGTTTCAGAGAATATGCCATTAAGTGGCGTGAGCAGGATTCCAGGGTCAAAACTCCGATGGATGAGGTCGAAATGGTCAATGTCTTTCTACAAGCACAGGAAGCTGATTACTTCCAAAATATGATGTCCGCCATGGGCAAACCATTTGCGGAAGCAATCAAAATTGGAGAAATGGTTGAGAATGGTCTAAAAACCAGTCGTATCCTGAGCCAATCTGCCATAAGAGCAACCTCTCAGGCCGTCCAAAGCGGATCCGGGGGTGCAGCCAACAGAAAGAAGAAAGAAGAAGGGGCCATGATGGTTTCCGATGTCAGGATGTCTCGACAATACCCACTTTCATTTCCCAAAGCTTCCCAACATTACGATCCTCACCAAGACGCAGCTTATGCTACGCCTCATTTTCCCTATGCGGTAATGAATGCTCAACCGCATCCCAACCCGCAACAACAATACAACCAGAACAGAGCTCCACCCCCGAGAAATAATCATCTTCCCCCAACTCCATATAATACACGCCCTCCCCAAAATAACTATCCGTACAATGCCTACCCAAGTGAACCACCGAGGAGACTCAACTTCACTCCTATCGGTGAGCCGTATTCAAGCCTCTTCCCAAAGTTAGTCTATATGGGGCTTCTACAGCCCGTACCTCCGACCAGGCAAAACCCAGCATCAGCATCATACAAGCCGGGAACCAATTGTGCCTACCATTCCGGAGCAGAAGGGCACGACACTGAGGAGTGTTGGACCCTCAAAAGAGCCGTGGAAAACCTTATAGAACAAAAGAAAGTGGTTTTAAGGGACGAAGAAGCTCCCAATGTGACGAACAATCCATTGCCCACTCACAATAATGGACCCGTCATCGGCATGATTTGCGAGGACTAGGATTTTGATCCAGCTCTAAAGGTCATCATCGCCATCGCAGATGTGGAAAGAAAGCCCAAGGCCGCATCCAAACCAGTCAAAGAAATAAAGAAGAGTAACCCCGTCCCCCAGGTCACGGGGAAGGCTGAAGCCAAGACAAATATGGGACCCTCTAAAGACGATGTTCTTTACGTCCCCAAGGCACCCAGGAAGGAACAAAGTATGTTAAGTCCTCCCAAAAGGTTACAATTCAACAAATCAAAGATGAACGGCCCAAAAATGTACGTGCCAAAGAGGACGTACGTGGCGCGAGGGCAAATAATTTCACCAAGGCTGAATGAGCTCGTGGTTATTAGCGCGCATCGCAGATTCCCGTGAAGAATACTACTGACGTCCCCTGGAATTACAACAAGACGGTAGTGACATACAAAGGAAAAGAAATTACTGGGGAAACGAGTGAGATAAACTCATCAGAGAAATACCTCAACCTGGAAGAACTGAACAAAAGCAAGAAGAAACGCTTTCCGCCTAAGAAGTCGATCAGTGCCGGAGAGGCAGAAGAATTTTTCAAAAATATGAAAACCTCTAACTACACCGTAATTGAGCAACTCAAAAATTCCGCCACTCAGGTCTCACTTCTATACTTACTGATAAGTTCGAACGAGCATAAGAAAATCCTGATCAAAACACTTAATAAAGCATATGTTCCGGCCGAGACCACAGTTGAGCAAATGGAAAGAATGGTAGAACGATTTTTCAAAATGAACCGGATCTCTTTTAGCAAAAATGACTTGCCCCCAAAAGGGGCTGCCCACAACAAAGCTCTCGACCTAACTGTTAAATATGAAGGGTACTGTGTGAAAAGAGTTATGATGGATGGCGAATCTGGGGTTGACATTTTCCCTCTCTCGACCCTACAAAGAATGGAGATCGGGACTGAGAGAATTATGTCACGACCCAAACTGGAGGATCATGACTAGTACCCGGGCCATACTAGCCGAGCACCAATGTACATTTTATCTAATCTTCTTATTATATTTAAGGGCCGACGAGATCAATATAAGTGGTAGATATGGATTATGAACACCAAACAATGATAGATAATGGAATGAACATGGATAAAATGGGATAACAAGACTGCCAAGAAACTGCATATAAGTTAGGAGCTACCACGCTTCCATGAAAGACTATACAACAAAAATCATCCGACAAGGCATACCAACATATACATAAGCCGACACCTGTCTATGATCCTCTAAAGGAGCATAAGTAATGCAACATAGTCGGAATAGGGCCCCTACATACCCATAATATCTATAACAAAAATGCATACCAAGACCACGACAAGTCCGGAGAAGGGATCTCGCCTATAACCGCTGAACTGGAAGGCCTACTGTGGTGGGGGAACTGCGTGTACCTGTCTATCAGGACCTGCAGCACGACATGCAGCGTCCACAAATAAAAAGGACGTCAGTACGAATAATGTACTGAGTATGTAAGGCAGGTCAATATAAATATGAAAAATAATGTAAAGAGAGGTAGAGAAGATACAACCTGTAACATCTGAGTGCTTCTAAGAGACAGTAACATGAAATGCATGATACATATATATACATAATCTTTTAAAAACATCCGCCTCTGTGGGCATCATCATCATTGTATCAATATCCGCCTCTATGGGCATCATCATCATCATATCATTCCCGGCCTCAAAGATGACTCGGTAAACCCAACTGATCAGTGGTTGCACAATAGGTGCCATACCCGGCCGACTATAGTGCGGCTCGGTAGAGTAAAATAGATACATATATATAATGCATGTGGGACTCATTGGAATCATGTTCTTAACATTTCGGAGTGACGTAAGGTCGATATTCTCCGTACACATTATTAGGATTAACTCTTCATCAAGAATATTATAAGAATCAGGAAGTACCAACAACATTAATAACATAAGAATAAGAGGAGTAACCTCAACATCAATTGTTCCATAAGAAGGGAAACAATGTAAGTACTTCTAGCTTCTAAGAGTAGAGTATCTTTGGAAGCTCATTCATTGCATTATATACAATCGGAGTCGTGCAAAAGAAGTAAAGGGATAGCCTCACATACCTTGTATATATACTTCCCAACCTCAAGCTATGAAAAGTTCACGACTCCTTAATCTACAATAAGAGAAACGACAATATCGTTATCGTTTAAGCGTCGTAACTATTATGTATCGACCATAACATATTTTACGATGAAACGGACAGCACCCCCCCCCTATATATATTACTTCATACAAGTCAAATCAATCACCAAACAGCCCAAACAACATTAATAATAATCAAATTGGGCCTCCCAAAACAGTCCACACACAACCTAATAACTTCATACATAAGACGACCATCGTAGTCGTGTCAAACGACCCGAAAATGTTATGACGAACGACCAGACCAAAACCCTACATCTATATGGTGTTTCTCCACACCCTTCCTCTCCAAAACTCCACAATACAATAGTAAAACACACAGCCCAACAGAAACACAAAACAGTCCGCAAAACAGTCTGCTACAAGTGAATAACTCGAACTCAGCCCTTATCTTGGTTCATCAAACTCTAGGGTTTACCCCCAATTTGAACTTGAAAGAGAGAGAGAATCAATTAGGGTTTGTAGATAATTTTTGGGAGGAATTTTGCAGGGGTTTAGGTCTGGTTATTTGTGAAATATAATGAGGGATATATTTCAGGTGATAAGACTTTTAATGGGATCTTTGGATGACCCAAAATTGCCTCTTTTTGGGCTATCATTTAACCAAGTAGGTAACCCACCTACTTGTCACCTAGCAGCTTGTGCAGTCTCGCGAAAATGTCTATATCTATCTACTCCAATGTCGTATTGATAAGTGGTATAATACGTTGTAAACTAGACTCATAGATGTTCAATTTGGAGGGTAGATCACCCTATCATTCCAAGTATATTGGGAGAAAATATTAATAACATTTGACCTAAAGTTTAAGTAAAACTATGAACCTAAGTTGTGACAACTCTTGTCGACTTTTGTTTCATAACTCGTTTGACTTCAAGACTATGATACGGATATTATATGATTCAAATAAATTAAAACACGACGTCTTGAGAATATCAACCACCCCTAGGTTTAACCAAAAATACGAGTTACAACATCCTTGATTCGTTTAACTTCTAATACGTGTGAATCACTCTTATACACTCTTGTATCATTTAAGATCAATAGGATTAACTTCTTATCATCTCAAAGATAATCTCTTCTCATGTTTACGTCGATTAACTTATGGCATGATCCAACGTACGTGAATATGGTTTGTAACAAATTAAGCCCAACAATATGTGTGTCCGCGCATTCGATGGTATCAAGAGAGACACAATCGGGGAGATTGATTTGGTCTTGACAATTGGCCCTGTAGATTTTGAAGTAACATTCCAGGTCATGGATATGGATACTTCCTACAATTATCTCCTGGGGAGGCCTTGGATCCGCGGGGGCAGTGCCATCTACTCTCCACCAGATGGTTAAGTTCGAATATGAAGACCAGGAAATTGTGGTCCATAGAGAGGACGAGCAATCTATTTACAGGGACCCATCAGTCCCATGCCTGGAAGCAAGAGAAGGCAGCCAGCACATAGTCTACCAGGCTTTTGAGATTGTGGTTGCGGACCAACATGAGGAAGGAACCCCGTGCCCTCAACCCTTCCTATCAAACGCATCAATTATGGTTGCTAGCGACATGATTAAACATGGGTACACACCTGGAAAAGGGCTCGGGGTGTCCTTGCAAGGCATTAAAGAACCTATCACCTTGCCTACCAATAATAAGTTCTTCGGCATAGGGTTTCAAGCTACTCCCGATGATGAACAATGGGCTGACCAACGTAATAAAAATGTTTGGGTATTGCCTCAGCCGATCCCGCACATCACCGAATCATTCGTCAAGCCAAAATACAAGGAGGAAGAGGAAGAGGCTTTCACGACCGAAGAAATCAAAGAAATCGGCGGGGAGCAATGAGACAGATATTGTATGAGGCTCATATGGTACAACTAGGAGAAGGCTCTAGCATTGCTGAAGTGTAGTATATGGGGCCTGACGCCAAGTTGCAAAACTAAAAGGCTACTCCATTCCCCGTTAGGCGGGAGTCCCGGTAGTTCAGCTTTTGCCATCTTTTCTGCACTATGAGTTATTTCAGGGTGTAACTCAAGTGTTTTTAATTTCTTGCCTTTTGAATTCTGATGTAAACCCTCCTATGTTCAAATTCAACGAAATGAAATCAAAATTTCATCGTCTATTATTCTTTCTGATTTTTGTTTACTTTTCTTATTTTTTCAGTCCTAATAATGCGGCCTTAAAAAACATGACATGATTGCGGACTACATGCTCTGATCTTAATATGCCATCTAACCTCGAAATAATGAATCAAGAACCGGAATATGATGAAGAAGAGGCTTTTAGGGAAATAAATCGAGAATTGGAACAATTCGAGAATAAGCCTAAGCTAAACTTAAACGAAACAGAACCCGTTAACTTGGGTAATGCAGAGGAGATTCAAGAAACCATGATAAGCGTCCACACGGATGAAAGAACTAGGGACGCCTTGATTCAACTCCTATTTGAATTCAAAGACGTGTTTTTTTGGTCCTATGACGACATGCCCGGACTAAGTGTTGACTTGGTGGTACACAAATTGCCAACCTACCCCGGTTATCCACCTGTCTAACAAAAGCAAAGGAAATTTAAAACAGAGATGAGTGACAAGATCAAAGAAGAGGTCGCTAAACAACTAAAGTCTGGAGTAATCTGAGTGGTCCAATACACCACCTGGCTGGCCAATGTGGTTCCGGTACCTAAGAAGGACGGAAAGGTCCGAGTATGTGTCGAGTACCGAGATCTGAATAAAGCGGGTCCCAAATATAATTTTCCACTACCAAACATACATATCCTAGTTGACAATTGTGCCAAACATGAGGTACACCCTTTTGTCAATTGCGATGCCGGATATCACCAGGTGTTGATGGACGAAGAGGATGCAGAAAAGACAGCCTTCACTACACCCTGGGGAACCTACTGTTACTGGGTCATGCCATTTGGTTAAAAGAATGTTGGGGCAACTTATATGAGGGCCATGACCGCCATATTACATGACATGATGCATCAGGAGATTGAGGTGTACGTGGATGATGTGATCATTAAATCCAGGACCCAAGGTGACCATGTGCAGCATTTGAGTAAATTCTTCGAACACCTGCGTAAATATGAGCAGAAATTAAACCCAGCCAAGTGCGCCTTCGGAGTTCCATCCGGAAAATTACTAGGATCTATAGTCAGTCGACGGGGCATCGAGCTGGACCCGACAAAGATAAAGTATATTCGGGATCTCCCACCTCCAAGAACCAAGAAGGAGGTCATGAGTGGGTAGGTTGAATTACATTAGCAGGTCATCGCTCAGTTGGCATCCACATGCGAGCATATATTCAAGCTGTTGAAGAAAGATGCAGCCATCAAATGGACAGACGAATGCCAGGACGCTTTCGACAAGATCAAAGAATATTTGTCGAATCCGCCAGTGCTAGTCCCACCAGAACCAGGGAGACCTTTGTTCTTATACCTGACAGTGTTGGAAAATTCCTTTGGGTGTGTTCTCGGGCAACATGACGCAACCGGGAAGAAAGAGCAGGACATATATTACTTGAGCAAGAAGTTCACAAGCTACGAAGCCAAGTATACTCTGTTGGAAAGAACTTGTTGCGCTCTAACTTGGGTTGCTCAGAAGCTCCAACATTATTTGTTGGCTTATACCACCTACCTCATCACTAGGTTGGATCCTTTGAAGTACATATTCCAAAAGCCAATGCCCACCGGGAGATTAGAAAAATAGCAAATCTTGCTCACAGAGTTCGACATTGTCTATGTCACTCGCACAACTATGAAAGCTCAAGCATTGGCCGATCATATAGCTGAGAATCCGGTTGATGATGAATATCAACCTTTGAGCACTTATTTTCTGGATGAGGAAGTCAATTCCGTCGAAGTAATCTCGGAAGGCACTGACACCTGGAAAATGTTCTT
>MDKI01126329.1:0-14858 GCA_005239505.1 Nicotiana paniculata
GTCGACTGCGCTCACTGGGGGTGTGCAGACTCCGGAGGGGCTCCTTCAGCCCAAGCGCTATATTGCTGCGGCGTGCAACCCGATCCATATATGTATATTGCTGCGGCGTGCAGCCCGATCCAATACATATACATTGCTGCGGCATGCAGCCCGATCCATAACTATCCTCACAAACTCGGCTCTCAGCCTCACTCAGTCACCCTAACAAGCCACTCGGGCAAACTCATCACAACTCACAGGACTCAGCCCAAGATAACTCTCAGTATTCACTAACATGGGAATAACAGTGATAAACAACAACATATATAAAGCATGAGTGAGTTCATAATTTTTCTATCAAAAATAGTGTGAGAATAGTGGAAAAAATACCCCTGAGGGTCAAAACAGGTCGGCACAAGGACCCAAACATGGCATACAACCCATAATATAATATAAACCTCTAAAATACAGGATATCGTATGATTTTAAAATCAAACACGCGACTTAATAGTCGCCATGGGACGGACCAAGTCACAATCCCTATTGGTGCACGCCCACATGCTCATCACCTAGCATGTGCGTCACCTCATTTATCAAAATAATACGAAATACCGGGGTTTCATACCCTTAGGTTTAGAGTTACAATCGTTACTTACCTCAAAACAACCCAAAAACTACTCCGTGATGCTCTTTCCCCTCGAATCGGCTCCCAAATGCTCCGAGTTTATCATAATCTGGTTAATAACATCAAAATATGCTAGGGAGACGAACCCCAATCGAAAACTATCAAAATTAAGCACAAATCCTGAAATTGGCCAAACCCGACCCCCGGTCCCATGTCTTGGAATTTGATAAAATATACACCACAAGAATCCTCATCCTCCCACGAGTCTATACATATCAAGAACACCAAAATCGGACTCCAAATGACCCCTCAAATTCCCATTTTTAAAGTCTCTAATCCCAAGCCCTAGTTACCCATTTTTAGCACTGATTTTTCCCAATTTTCACCACTAATTAGACCTTTAATCACACATAAACGAGTTTAGAGTCCAAAAACCTTACCTCAATGAAGAACTATCGATTTCCCTCTTCAAAAACCCTTCAAAAGCTTCAAACCCGTATGAAAATGGTGAAAAGAAGACCAAAATTTGCTAAGGACCCTTTTTATATTTTCTGCCCAGGGATTTCCGCACCTGCGGCCAAAATATCGCACCTGCGGTCCTAGGTGCGTACCTGTGAAAAATCACTTAAAGTCCAAATTCGGCACCTGCAACTCCACAGGTGCGGTCCCACGTCCGTATTTGCGGTCCCTCACTGAGCTGCCCAAGTTCTGCATCTGCGGGTTCCTTTCCGCTTCTGCGGGCCCGCACCTGCGGTTCCTCATCCGCAGGTGCGGTCACACCAGTAAAATGGCACCAGCAGCAGTTTTGCTATAAATTTAAGAGTTTAAACCTCCGTTAACCATCCGAAATCAATCCCGAGACCATCGGGGCCCAACCAAAAATACCAACAAGTCATAAATGATCATTCGGAATTAGTCGCACCCTCGGAACACCCAAAATAACATCAAAACACTAAATTCACCTCGAATTCAAGCCTATGAACTTTGAAACTTCTAAACTTCGCCAAAGATGCCGAAACCATCCAAAACATGTCCGATTGACCTGTAATTTTGCACGCGTATCCAAACTGACATTATGAACCTTCTCCAACTTCCGGAATTCCATTCCGACACCGATAGCCTATTTTCTATTGCCGACCGGAAATCGCCAAAAACTAACTTTCGCCAATTCAAGCTTAATTCTACACCGGACCTCAAAACCACATTCCGAACACACTCTTAAGTCCCAAATCACCTAACGAAACTATCCGAGCTATAAAATCCGCACTCCGAGGTCATTTACCAAATAGCAACTTCCGATTGACTTTTCTAACCATAAGGCCAACTTAAGAGACTAAGTGTCTCATTTCTCACCACGACCACTCCGAATCTGACCCAACAAACCCAACACATCATAATTAGGTTAATTAACACATGATAAGGCTGAAACAGGGGAAATATGGCAATTCTCATGGAACGACCGAACGGGTCGTTACATTCTCCCCCACTTAAACATACGTTCGTCCTCGAACGTGCCTAGAGCTGTTCCAAACACCACCAAAATTTGCCGTGTAACTTACCATGCACATACCCGGGGTGATCCCACATCACCCTATCCCATGTAGGTCCAATAGCACAATATAGCTGAAATTTCGAAATCCATCCTAATCCATAAACCTTAGAACCAAATTTCCACTTTTGAAATAATTGATGATATCAAAATTCCACAACTATAAGCTGAATGCTGAATCAAGCCATATACGTAACCTCATATGTCATCACATAATATATCGCATGACTCAAACACTCATAGCGATAACTCGCACAATAGCTGCTCAAACAACCCAATACCGGTAAATAACCCCTTATCAAGCAAAGTCTCGCTTTAACACTTTCATATGGTGCCGATTGTGAAAGAAACACGTAGAAACTAGCAACCATTCGTCCGATCAGCATCAATACCATCCGGAGCCATAACTTGTGCACTCAATAACCACATCCCAAGAGCTCAAATCATAAAATAAAGAAGATTCACACGAGGGGACTATCCTGCCATTAACAATTACCATCTCAACATCATGCTAAAAGCCTGGCACACACCGTAAAAATCAAAACACACAAATCTAGCATTAAGGATCATACCTCTACATAACTCCGCTACAATGCGTAATCCTATCCAAACGCTGGTCCACATGAAATACTTTAAGCCACCTTGATCAAAATTGATAACCATGCGCAATTCGACATCAAGTACTGAAAGTGCATTGCCATAACCGCGGGGAAAATCGGACGATACCATGCCACACAAACCCGAAAGAACATAACCAATACGTCTCAATCTCGCAACACCTAATTACTTACCTTACTCAAATCTAGCTATAAAGCCCAATTAGAACCGCACCATGCGTGCCTTTATCCAACAATCACCATTCCTCGCAATCCCGAAGGGTATCTCATAGATCACCCCAGAATACGAATAAACTCAATGATAGACAATGGTACACCCCTCAACAATAGCAATTTGGAGTCAACAATTCCGACTCAGTGTAGAACACACACCCATACTGGCCTACCAATAACTCTAAATCAACTCTAGTCATCCACAACAGGTAGATAACTTTCCAAAAGTTCATAATGACTGAATCATGTCATATACTAACACCTGACTAGATTTTCTCGCATCCTCATAGTCCACAACCACAAAATAATTTGTTTATGAAAACTCCCAGTCTCGAAATCCATGAAGCGCACCAATTACCATATCTGATCCCAACTCCACCACTCGAATATATAGCATGTCTCTAATAAGAACCTGAAGCTGATGGAGGAACTAACACCGAAGCTGTGGTCAAGGAAATCTTGAGCTTCTGGAAGCTCTACTCACACTCGTTCGACCACCTGAATACCCTCACTGGACACCAAGTGCCCCAAGAATGCTACTGAACTGAGCCAAAAATTCACACTTGGAGAACTTCGCACAAAGCTTCTCCTCCCTAAATCCTTATAATACCATCCTCAACTGCTGAGTATGCTACCCCTGGCTACGTGAGTACGCCAGGATGCCATCAATGAACACAATTACAAAGGAGTTATAACACGACTAAATACACCGTCAATAAAATACATGAACGCTGCTGGGGCATTGGTCAGCCCAAAAGACATCACCAGGAACTCATAAAACAACAGATGGATCCGCTTCACTCCACATCTAAACAACACGAGAGGTCCTTCAATACACTCAAAACTCGAGGCAATATGCCAGCTCCAGACATAAGTCAAATACTCAATGGTTCTTGATACATCTCCCGCCAATTCATTTTGTCGCAATCAAACAAACTGAACACACCTAACCATCAGATCACACTCACCATGTAGTCATCTAATCACAAAGTCCCATCAATAAGGGTACAAACGGACATATAAGTCCCCTAAACACATGTGCTCACACAAACAAAATCTCAGCACTCAAGCCACAGACAAAATACGGCCTCAAGTCCTCCCGACTGGCCCATTATCAACATGCTAAAAATCACATCTCATCCATGGAAGTCACAAGCCGCCGATGCACAACTGATACCAAGCGCTCACGTGTGCATTCGAATACATGAAAGGAATTCAAAGAATTACGCTTTTGGCTGAATAAAATGGATTCACACGACAAGAATTCAATAATGTGAGATTTTTCTGAAAGGTTCGGTAGCCTCTCGAAGATAAGTACAGACGTCTCCTTACCGATCCGCAAGACTCTACTAAACCTGCTCATGACTGTCGAGTCCTATGTAACCTAGTACTCTGATACCAACTTGTCACGACCACAAATCAGTATGGTCCGTGATGGCGCATATCGTGAAACTAGGCTATCCCTCTAACACAATAAAATCAACATTTTCTGTTTTCTAGAAATATAGTCTCAAATCTTAACAAAATTCCCTTTTTAAGACAAGTTCAACAAGATTAGTAATCCAAGAACGATCATAAACTAATACCGACCCAGACCTCTGGAGTCAACTATCATGAACATCTAATACAGGGAATACAAGGTATCAAAATGTGACCTTGATACTAATACAGGTCCAAAAGTACTACAAGTCTATGAAGTAGGAAAGGAAGGAAGTTAAGCTGTAGACGCTGAGCAGCAACCTCGATCCTAGATCAACTCCGAAACACGTAAGAAAATCAACTAGCGAGCTAGCCCGGTACCTGGATCTGCACACAGAGGTGCAGGGAATAATGTGAGTATGCCAACTCAGTAAGTAACCAAAGTAACTAAAAACTTGAGTTCAGTGACGAGCATTTAAAATCATAATTTCATAAAGAAACAGGTGCCAATGAACACAAATAAAGTATATCAAAAGTCCACATTGTTTTCCAAATACTTTAAGAATCTAATTTTCCCCATTTAAACTTGCATAAAACATTAAATCTGTGTTTATTAAGGAGACTCGGTGTAAAATGAGTGAAAAGCAATAATCTCACAATTTATTACCTCCTGGGCATAATATCACTCATGGATAGGGTCTCTCAGGCACTCGTGACTCCACTAGAACGGTCCAATCTCACACTCAGCACTCTCACTCAACATGTACCATAAATACACACAACTGCTGCGGCGTGCAACCCGACCCAATGCATATATATATATATATATATATATATATATATATATATTGCTGCGGCGTGTGGCCCGATCCATATAACATATGCTTCGGCGTGCAACCCGATCCATATAATAGTCGACCGCACTCACTGGGGGTGTGCAGACTCCGGAGGGGCTCTTTCAGCCCAAGCACTATATTGTTGCGGTGTTCAGCCCGATCCATATATGTATATTGCTGCGGCGTGCAGCCCGATCCAATATATATACATTGCTACGGCGTGCAACCTAATCCATCACTATCCTCACAAACTCGGTTCTCGGCCTCACTCAGTCACCCTTACAAGCCACTCGAGTAAACTCATCACAACTCATGGGACTCAGCCCAAGATAACTCTCAGTATTCAAAAACAAGGGAAAAACAGTGATAAACATCAACAGATATAAAGCATGACTGAGTTCATAATTTTTCTATCAAGAATAGTGTGAGAATAGTGGGAAAAATACCCCTGAGGGTCAAAACAGGTCGGCACAAGGCCCCAAACATGGCATACAACCCATAATATAATATAAACCTCTAAAATACAGGATATCATATGATTTTAAAATCAAACACGCGGCTTAATAGTCGCCACGGGACAAACCAAGTCACAATCCCTATTGGTGCACGCCCACACGCTCGTTACCTAGCATGTGCATCACCTCATTTATCAAAACAATACGAAATACCGGGGTTTCATACCCTCAGGTTTAGAGTTACAATCGTTACTTACTTCAAAACAGCACAAAAATTACTCCGCGATGCTCTTGCCCCTCGAATCGGCTCGCAAATGCTCCGAGTCTATCAAAATCAGGTTAATAACATCAAAATATGCTAGGGAGACGAACCCCAATCTAAAACTATCAAAACTAGGCACAAATCCCGAAATTGGCCAAACCCGACCCGGGCCTACATCTCGAAATTCGATAAAACTTACACCACAAGAATCCTCATCCTCCCACGAGTCTTTACATATCATGAACACCAAAATCGGACTCCAAATGACCCCTCAAATTCCCATTTTTAAAGTCTCTAATCCCAAGCCCTAGTTACCTATTTTTAGCACTGATTTTTCCCAATTTTCACCACTAATTAGAACTTTAATCACACATAACGAGTTTAGAGTCCAAAAAGCTTACCTCAATGAAGAACTACCGATTTCCCTCTTCAAAAACCCTTCAAAAGCTTCAAACCCGTATGAAAATGGTGAAAAGAAGACCAAAATTCGCTAAGGACCCTTTTTATATTTTCTGCCCAGGGATTTCCGCACCTGCGGCCAAAATTTCGCACCTGCGGACCCGTACCAGCGAAAAATCACTTAAAGTCCAAATTCTGCACCTGTGACTCCATTTCCGCACCTGCGACTCCACAGGTGCGGTCCCACGTCCGCATCTACGGTCCCTCACTGAGCTGCCCAAATTTCGCATCTGCGGATTCCTTTACGCTTCTGCAGGCCCGCATCTGCGGTTCCCCATCCGCAGGTGCGGTCACACCAGTAAAATGGTCACAACAACTTTGCTGCAAATTTACAAGTTCAAACCTCCATCAACCATCCGAAATCAATCATGAACCCCTCGGGGCCCCAACCAAAAATACCAACAAGTCATAAATGATCATCCGGACTTAGTCGCACCCTCGAAACACCCAAAATAACATCAAAACACTAAATTCACCTCGAATTCAAGCCTATGAACTTTGAAACTTCTAAACTTTGCCAAAGATGCCGAAACCATTCAAAACACGTCCGATTGACCTGGAATTTTGCACGCATATACAAACTGACATTACGAACCTGCTCCAACTTCTGGAATTCTATTCCGACACAGATGGCCTATTTTCCATTGCCAACTGGAAATCACCAAAAATTAACTTTCGTCAATTCAAGCATAATTCTACACCGGACCTCAAAGCCATATTCCTAACACACTCATAAGTTCCAAATCACCTAACGAAACTATCCAAACCATAAAATCTGCATTCCGAGGTCGTTTACCAAATAGTCAACTTCAGGTTGACTTTTCTAACCATAAGGCCAACTTAAGAGACTAAGTTTCTCATTTCTCACCACGACCACTCCGAACCCGAACTGACCGACCCAACACATCATAATTAGGTTAATTAACACATGATAAGGCTGAAACAGGGGAAACGGGGCAATTCTCACGGAAAGACCGACCGGTTCGTTACATTTCCCCCTATACTACATATTTATTTTGGGACTACGGACGTATTTCGGGAGCTTTCCCCCTGTACTGCATATTTATTTTGGGACTACTTGACAGTATCTCGGGAGATTCCACTTTGTGATATATTATGTTGAGCCGAGGATTTTCCTTACTGTAACCCTTATATTGTTTTCTTAAACTGTTTACTGTAGACATTACCTATCTTTTGTACTGTTTTAAACTAACTTATTTAGAAATCCAGTAGAGCCTTAACCTGACCTCGTCACTACTTGACCGGGGTTAGGCTTGGCACATACTGGGTACCAAATATGGTGTACTCATGCCCTTTCCTGCACATGTTTTTCATGTGCAGATCCAGGTACGAGCTATCAGCCTTGTGGTTAGCCGCTGTTGCTGATTCTAGGAGACTGCAAGGTATTTCTGCCGTGTCCGCAGAATCCTTCGAGTCTCCTTCTATTCTATCTTGTAGAGACGTTCTTATGTATTTTTCCAATTTTTTAGAGCTACAGTAGTGTTAGAAGCTTGTGATTGTCTGTGATATTCCGGGTTTTGGGAAAGTTATGTTTTGTATGAGACGAGCGGCCATTATGTTACTTATGTCATTGCCCTTATCCCCTATATTGCTTGCGTTTTATTTCGATTTTCCCCCGTTATAGTAGGCTTACCTAGTCATAGAGACTAGGTGCCGTCACTACACCTTCGGAGGGTAAATCGGGTCATGACATAGTGCCTAGGAGGTGTTCATTGGAGATGACAGTGTATTGCCACTCCAATGTCGGGTATTTGTACCTATTGTTAATGGTTTGAGATAGTTGATGCTTTAAGAGGCTCATAGTTCACGGAATTCTATTCATCTAGGTGCTATAAAGATGTATTGAAACTTGAAGCAACATTATTGGCGGCAAAGGATGAATAAGGACATTGTTGGAAATATCTTGCAGTGTCTAAATTGTCAACGAGTCAAGAATGAGAATAAAAAATTGGGTAGTTTGCTTCTAAGGATAGATATTCCAAAGTGGAAGTGGAAGAGCATCACCATGAACTTTGTGATAGTATTTCCATTGGCCTCGAGAAAGTTTGATGCTGTTTGGTTTATTGTGAATAGATTTACCAAGTCTGCACATTTCATTCTGGTAATGCTTCATACACTTCGAAGAAGTTAGATCGGATCTACATCCGGGGGATTTTTTTTCTGCATGACGTGCCCATTTCTATCATTTCAGACTGTGGTACTCAGTTCACATTGGAGAACTGTTCATCGAGGGTTGGGTACTCAAGAAGAGTTTAGCATGATATTTCACCAACATATGGATGGTCAGTCCGAACGGTCTATTCAGATACTTTAGGATGTGCTGTGAGCATATGTTATTGATTTTGGGGCCATTGGAATCAGTTCCTACCATTGGTGGAGTTTTCTTATAACAAAAACTATTAGTCCAATATTTAGATGGCTCCATATGAAGCTTTACATGGTAGACGGTGTCGTTCTCTTACTAGTTGATTTGAGCTCGATGAGGCTAGGGATTTGGGTACAGATCAAGTTCAAGATGCTCTAGTAAGGTGAACTTGATTTAGGAGCGACTTCACATAGCTCAGTCTAGGCAGAAGAGTTATATTGATGAGAAGGTTCATGATGTGGTTTTCATGGAAAGTGATAAGGCATTTTATGGATTCCTCCTATGAATGGGGTGCTGAGGCTTGGGAAGAGAAGGGAAAGTTGAGACCTAGATATATTAGCTTATTTGAGGTTTTAGAGATAGTTGGTGAGGTGTCTTACAGTCTTTATTTTCCACCTAGCTTGTCAGGAGTTCATCCGGTATTTCATATTTCATGCTCCAAAATTATCATGAAGACAAGCCAAACATATTGTATTTCAGCTTAGTGTAGTTGGATGAGAATGCGAATGCCGAGCATCTACTTTCAACTCTACGTAAACACGACTGCTAGCTCATGAACATGATTCACTTAATACCCAGTTGTTGATACCCAATTTTTCCTCAAACTATTTTAAAATTGCATATATACCTTCAAAAACATGCTTTCATAACAATTGGTGTTTTTCTATAATTTTAACATATTTTTATTAATTTATTTAAATTCATCCAGTGTTTTTATTTCTAATAATCAATTACAAAATCGCATGACAAATGATTTCAAAAGTATTTCTTGATTTAATGTATTATTTCTGGTCCTATTAAGATCAAATTATTTAACAATTAGCCAAATTGGCACTCTTTGGCTATAATTGCAATGACTTTGGAATTATAGTCTAATCATATGTTTTATACTATTTTTATCCAATAATTAGTCGTTTTAATACCTATTAATCATTGTAATTTAATTTACTAAGCATCAATTTCATTTACAATTTATCAACTATTTTACAAATTATTTTAGTTAATTTTAATTGGGTATTTAATATTTAGCCACTCTCTATTTAAATTCTACCCTAAATCCAACCGGGCCCCTTACCCACTTAACTAACCCAAATACCCAGCCCAATCTTCACAAATATACCCGGCCCAATTCCCCTTTGATCTGAGCCGTTGATTAATTCAAACCAACGACCCACATTAATTCTTACCTAATTTAATCCTATGACCTACCCCCTCAAAACCCTCATTTCCTCCTCTCACTCTCTTGTTACACTCGGCCGCTCTCTCCCCTCATCTCTCTCAAGATCTCTCTGCTAAACCTAGCTTCTCTCGCCGGCCACAGCTTCACCAGTGACCATGGCGGTCTCACCACCACTCCTAGCCTATGGCTCTCCTCCCACGCCGATTTGGCACTGTCTTGAGGCCCTCAAAAGAACCTGGAGCGGTTCAACTCCCACCTATGGATTTTCATGCCGTTCTACGGCCATCTATGGCCGTCTGAGTAAGATTTCCTCATTTTTCGGCTAGAACCAGTGGTTCTTTAGCCGGTTCTCCTTCTCTTTGGGTTGTCTCTATGAAACCCTAACTATCAGTCTGTGATTTTTATAGATCTATAACAGACCTTGGCTTATTCCAAGCTATTTTTGGTGTTTTCAAAAGGTTTTCCGATTTTCATGAAGTGACTCTTCACCTTCTAACTAGGATTTTCAAACCTCTTTTCAAAAATGGTTTCTCTTCATATTTTAAGTATTATCTTATGATTTTTTATTATATTTAAGTTTTATTCGAGCCTTTTCCCTTTGTGTCTGAGCTATTTCGTTAAAAACCCTAAAGTCTTAGCTTTCACCTATGGCTCTGAGTTTGTTTACAACGATGTTT
The DNA here is from genome assembly GCA_005239505.1 of Nicotiana paniculata. Lineage (NCBI taxonomy): Eukaryota > Viridiplantae > Streptophyta > Magnoliopsida > Solanales > Solanaceae > Nicotiana > Nicotiana paniculata. The sequence continues at coordinate 10,658 of MDKI01126329.1, forward strand.
ACATTTGTTCTATTGTGTTCACTCTGTTCTCTTGATTATTCTGTGATTTCGTGATGTTTTACCCCATACTGCTTGTTAGGGTTTCTTATTGCTATTACCATGCTTAATCTGTGAGTCATCTCTATTCATTCTTTATCGATACCTCTAAATCTTCACCTTTCTGCTTGTATTATGCTTATTCAGTGATTCATGCCATTGTCTAATTCCGTGTGATTATACCCTGTTTTAATCACTAGGGTTTCTGACTCTCTCCTATTATGTGTTTACTTTATATAACCAATGCTGATTCTTAAATCAATACTCCTCCTATTTCAAACCCCTAATTTCCTGTGATTGATTTCCTTTAATTTATTTCCAGTGATAATCTTTACGACTATTAGTTATTTCTTGCTTTATTACTATCAATTGATTCTTACAGTAGTGCTTTAATGAACCTGCCCCCAATTCCCTACTCTGTGCTTACTATGTATGAATCTTTCCTTATTTGCTTCCTTTCCTTACTTGTAACCTTTTCCTACCGTTGGAGAGTTAAGTCCCTTAATTAAGGAAGTACCCATACTATTCTGATACTGATTGATTATGAATCCCTTTGATTATTGCCTTACTTTGGTTTGCACCTTATTTACTACTGTTTTCAAAGCTATATATACCCAGGTCTCTTATTTTCCAAACAGACGAACTGATCCGTTCAACTCTCTCTCTCTCTCTCTCACAACTGAAAAACACTTTGCTCTCTCTTCTATGCTAGCTACTACTATTCTAAGTTAGCCGGCTGCAAGCCAAGGCTAACTATTGTGCATCTCCTACTTCCTGTTTGTGTTACTGCTTTCTTTTCTTCACTGGCATGTTCTAATTCAGATTTCAATTCTCAAACCAACATGTTTCTATTACTGTTGTAATTCAGTGTGTTTCTAATTTTCTTTTACTTATTATTCAACATGTATCTAGGATCTTGAACTCCCCTCTGCCTGTTAAGTTTATGCTTTACTTGTCAATGACCAACATGTTTCTGTTTCTTGTGTGAATCCCCATGCCTATGATTGGTACATTAGTGATCATGGTCTTACTTGCTTAGTGTTGATATGTTAATATAATCCAGTACTTTACTGTATCCCTGATCCTCTGAACCCTTGGGATGTTTCTATGCATGCCTATATATGTGCTTCTACCTGCTACATGTTTGCCCTTACATGCTCTGTATTTGTCCCTCACATCCCATTATCCCTGTTTGTAATTGTTGGACTATCCGTGGTCCTTTGTGTGATGTTGAACTTTTATTCCAATCAAGTTTCCCCCTTCAAAACTGTTTTCTTACTTAAACCCTTTTAAAAATAAAAAAAGGCACTCTTACATATACTCTTAGAAGTCTAGGTTCTGCCCCTTCTGTGTGAGTATTGCCTTGGGACCCTTGAGCTCCCTTTGAACTTTGACACACAGAGGCTGGCCATTCCACACTGCACTTACTCTATTTTGGCTATGAAATCTGGGTGTGAGCACTGCCCGGGAGCCCTTGAGGTCCTTAGGGAACTCTGACACACCCGGATTATGAGAAGGTTGTGAAATAATACCTGACATTGAGGACTTGGAGACTTGAGCCTATTCTGTAGGCTCCCTATTGTTAACTTCTTATTTTCCTTCTATTTCAATTGTGTAATTCGTATTCAATGGCCTGTAATAATTATTTGTAAACAACTCTGGGGTCGGTTAGTGAAAAAATGGATGGGGTGATATGCATGCTGTAGTATAATTAAGGGTAGAAACCATGCTTCTAGGTTTATTTTCTCTATGCGCAATAGAAACCATGTTTAGGTACACTATGCCATGCAATAGATATCATGCTACTTAGGATTTATGTGTATTCGACATCTCCGCGCTTAGAAATCCTGCCTATAGGATAAATAATTACAATAAAATAAGTTGCTATTACGCGATTCTGCCCATGTTCTGAAATTTCACTAGAAGTACTGTCTTAGGATAAATAAGCTGTAATCATGTCTCATCATGCTATACACGTAGAGATCCTGTTCTAGGTGAACAACCATTAAAAATCTGTCACCTATGCTATTCCTGAAATTGTGCATAATGCTATGGTTCTATGTGCATTTAGAAGTCCTGTTTAAGTTATTACGCATCATGCTGCATTAGATATGATGCTATAGGATCGTATCTATTTAATCGCATTTTGTCTAAACACAGAACAGTTCCCTGTTCTCAGCAACTAGTAATTAGTCTTTGTACATCTTCACACCTAGAATCTCATGTTATTTGCTATAACAACTTAGAATCATTAATTAATCTGAATAACTACTGAATGTTATCCTACACCTAGGCAAGCCTTAGGTAATTAACTGAAAAAAAATAAATCAGAACTGTCTTTGTGATCATGTTTAATTGTCAGCATGCTTAAAACCAGTAGGCAAGCGTGATTAAGACTTCCTCCCTGAGTTATTAAAAAATCTGTCTATCACCTAGATACCATGCTTTAGGATTCTGAATTATATGGACCTTAATTGTGTATGAGACATGCTTCTCATGTGTACTGTGTGTGGAGGAATATTTGAGCCTTTATCTGTTTTCTATGCTTTCCTTTATTTGCAGTCTTACTTGTTTTGTTGTCTGTCGCCTTAGAATTCTACCTTTAAAACTTGAGGGTCTGCCTAGCACCTCCTTTTAGGATAGGAGTCCTAATTTCCTCCGGGACTGATAGGAAGGGACGGGTAACAACATGCAATAGAGGTCGAGACCAACACTCGTTTTAATAACCTTACGAGGTGGGAAGGGTAGAATACGAATATGATGACCGGTGCGCTAATACCACGTGTAGCCCCTCTTCGAGGAGTGATTACCGGGTGATCCATATTATTATAAACCTAGAACACCTTTATATGCTAGCTCGTAATTCCTTTTCAAAAGCCAATCTTCTTTACTGTTTTTCTAAACATCTACATGCTTAAGACTTAAATCCTCTCTTATTTGAGAGTTTACCTGTTATTTGCTAGTTGTACAAATTCACAAAATCATTTGGCCGGGAACCACACTTGTGGATCCTGAGGGGTGCCTAACACCTTCCCCTTAGGATAATTTCAAGCCCTTACCCAAATCTCTGGTTAGAAACATAGTTATAATTGAACCCCTTAGGTGCCCTAAAGGAACGAGTTGTCCCAACCAATGTCATAAACCCGATTCTGCGAGGAAAAAAAGGGGCGCGACAGCATGGTGACTCTGCTAGGGATATCCAAGCTTTTACCATTCCAAATTGTTTCGTGAATTTGTGCCTTTATTTTAAATACTTGTACCCTTTCCTATTCCCTTTACATGCAATTAATTTTTTACTTCGGGTATTTACTTTTCTTCAAAAACGAAACTGACATGTCTCTTTGTTTCCTTTTGTAATTGCTTTAAATCATTACTACCGTTTTTACCACTTTCTTTAACGTGCAAATATGTGACAACTTGTTTTAATACTTATTTCATAAATCATGCTCAACATTCATACTCCACTCGTGCCAAACAAAATACTATAGCAACGCTTGATGAGTGGTTTCGCCCTTCCTATATTATCACCCACTAAATTAGTAAAGGCTTATTTGCGGTAAAACTAGTCGATCAGCGGTGCAGTCGACGGTTCCGTGCTTTTCCCCCTTGAGTTGTCCGCACGATGGCTTTTAAGATAGCCTTATCCAAAAGTCCACCGAGTTTCCCTAAACCTAAACGGACGCCCTCACGTTCTGTGCATTTATTTTGAGAACTAAATGCTTCCTACTAATTATTGACGATAAATAGTCGAGTCCGTTGGGGGTAAGGGCCTAACTTTATTTGCTTTGCAGAAAAAATGAGGCACGAAGTCCTCAGATTCAACATGGTCTCCAATATCCACCCAAGACTGTTGAGTTGGTGGGAGGATCTGCACTCTAGCGACAAAGCTATCATCAGGAAACATTTGGGTAATCTACCGTCTTTCCTGGAAATCCAGCCTAACAAAATGATAATAGAGACTGCTACCCTGTTTTGGGATCGTGAGAGGTCCGTGTTCCGCTTTGGGAACATCGAAATGGCGCCTTTGATAGAAGAGATAAGAGGGCTGGCCAACCTAGTATGGGAAACTCCAGGGTTGTTGATGCCGTAAAACCTGATGACACTCAACTATGTCTAATAAAAGACTAAACGGGCGTTGAAAATATAATCCGGGGTATTATGCCCA
>ML327638.1:0-21180 GCA_005239505.1 Nicotiana paniculata
GGAGTGGGGTGTTGGGGTGGTTTTATTTTTATTTCTCCCGTTTTTTATTTATTTATTATTATTGTTTTTTTTATTTTTTTATTTTTTATTATTATTATTTAAATCTATTTTTCTTAACTTTTTTTTATTGAATAAAAGAAGATAAGATACACATGTGTATATATATATATATGTTTATATATATATTTTCTTCTATTTAAACATAGGAAAAAATCTTATATTCTAAGAATGTGAATATTTTTGTTGTNCTCTATTCTCTAAAGCACGAGCTAGTTAGTTTTCGGACTGATCATTCAAAAATAGTAAGTATTTGCCAAGTCACTGAAAAATAGTCACTATTTTGCTGCAACAGGGGTCGGTCCAGCATAATATACTGGAGTACGGTGCACCTGTGTATGAACTTCCAACATATTATGCTGGAACTCCAACATGCGGAAAGTTCCAGCATAATATACAAGAGATTCGAGCACATGTGTATGGACTTCCAGCATATTATACTGGACCAGTATACTTTGTTGGAACTCTAGTATATTATGCTGGAATTCTAGTATACTTATGCTGGAACTCCAATATAATATGCTGGAGTTCAAGTATACTTATGGTGGAACTCCAGTGTGATATACTGGAGTATTTTCCGGATTTTGAACAGTGTTTTCGTTCAGATTTATCTTTACATGAAAAATGGCTAAATTTCGATTACTTTTGAAAGTGTGACTATTTTTGAATGACCACTTGTAAATCCGATTATTTTTGAATTTCTCCGCAATTGGATAGAAATCACCTAATTATTTATTCTTTTTTCTTTGGACTATAAAATTTACTATTTAGTATTGGGCAAGCTAAAGGAATGAAGTAGAAGATTCTATGATTACCCATCTCTATCAAATTAAATAAATGGTGTACTTTTCTAGCATGGCCAGCTTGAAACGAGTGAGAAGAATGCAAGTTGTCAAACAATTTCATAATTTAGTGTTGTAGTTTTCTTCTTTCGTAGTTATTATCACAAAAAGTAGAACGTGCAGACCCTTTTTAAAGAAAACTTTCTACTGTCGGAATATACTGTTGTCCATCTTACTCCAAGCTATATTTTGACTGTAGTTTTTATATATGACTTTTAAATATTTCGAATTATATTGTAACTTTTATATAGTTTTCAAATATATAAATTTTATTTATATCTAAATACACGATAAAAAATATGTCACATAAATTGAAAGAGAGAAAGAATGATTTTCCCGCACTAATAATTCGAGATATTAGTGGTGCTCTTTTTATACATCACCAAAAGCATACTGGGTTTAAAATTTGCAAAATTTTTGGGTTCGAGTTTTGTAAATAGAGAAATTTCTAAATAGGGAGCACTTTCTCGTTCAATAAATCTTACTTGACGCGAATCCAGATTAGTCGGTTCTGTTGGTATCATATACGATGGTTACACAAAAAAAATTGCAAATTTCTGAAAGCTTAATTATTAGGAGTAAACCGCAGCATTTGTTTGTCAACATACGTTCTATTAGCTAGTTTTTTTTTATTTGATATTTCAAATGCATACAGTTTTCTCTCTTGTACAACATGTATTTGTCTTTTATTTTGGGGTCTTGAATTTTCTTTTCGAATATATTTGGTGGGATTAAACTTTTAAAATATAAGATACGGGACTCTACGTAACATACTTGAATTGACGCATAAACTCATAAGGACTAATAACATAATTTTAATTTATGTGACAAATTTCTTTGTTGCAGAATCCCAAGAAATGTAGTTGTACATTTGGTATAAGTGTGTGTATATATATATATATAAATTTTATAATTTTTTTCGGACTATTATTTTTACGGTGGTTATAGAATGTCATTTTTCTATTTTCTATTTTAGATCCTCAAGTGCAATTGAGAAATGACACAAAATCGCCCACAGTGATGCAAATAGTATTTTGAATGTGGTGAAATGTGAATAACTCATACATTTGAGTTTGTGAGTGGAACAAAGATTTATCACCGTCTTCGTTACATCACATAAATTAATCATTTTGTTTTAAAATTAGAGTTTTTAAGTGGAAATGATGGATATAAATTTTGAAAATTCGGAATTTATTTAATATTTGTTCGTACATATAAGAAAAATTATATTGCTTTTGAGTCTTTTACAAACAAAACAATAGAAAAGGTATCAAGAAGAGTAAATTTGAGTTCATAACACTTCTTACATTTTAACGAAACTTAGTAGCTTGTTTGGTTAAGCTGCTTTTTTTAGCTAGACGTTTTTTTTTGGGTTAAAATTACTTTTTTATAATTAAAGTATTTGGTCAAATTTTTAGGAGGAATATATATATTTTTTAGTAGAAACAAAATTTTTTTATTAATTTCTCTTCAAAAGTACTTTGTGAAAAGCGCTTTTGAGACAAAACAGACATAAAAATACTTTTTAAAAACTTGACCAAACAAAAACTTTTGCTCATAAGTATTTTTTAAACTAGTCTTAGGATACGTACTTAGCGTGTGTTCCCCATGTCAATAAGCAAAGAATTTTAAAAAATCACATGATAAACATAAAAATAAAAATAAAATGTATAACTTTCTAAAAATATATATGTTGATCCCAAATCTATATATTTTTTAATGTCGCCGGCTCACTACTGCGGTAGACAGTTACGGATAATTGATTTTGAGTAATTTATGAGTTATGATATTGTTTAAAAAAAAAAGATTAAACTTCTGTGTGTACTTACAATGAAAAAACATATTATAATGTGATCACATTTCATTTCAAAAAGTTTTTTGTGCGGATATAAACCTTAAAATCAAATTCCATTCAAAATTGTCAGTAGAAGTAGTTAAATTATGTTGAATTTAAAGTTCCAAAATATTAGGGAAATTCTTCCATATAAATATGTAAAATAATTAAATGTACATTTATTTTTGAAAAAATAATTATTAGGTTTTTAGATGTGTTAAATATTTATGTTTTTTTGATAAGTTATTAGATAGAATTATTTTCTAGAACATCAACAATTATTTTTATTCTTTGAGAACATTTATTTCAATAAAAAATGCTCGTTGTTTAGGGTTCGTGATATATTTGGATTTGTTAGTATCTAGAGCAAGAAACTGATCATAATTATGAAGTTAATTATGTCTATCTAACAAGTGGGAATTTTATCTTTTTTAGAATTAAGATTATTTATGCTATGTCGATGTTTTAGAAGACTTCTTAGGGTTTATGGATGAAAAAGTTTCATGCTATAGGATAGTAGAGATTGGAAGTTTGCATAGAAATCCTAGGAAGAACATGTTTGACCAAAAAATACAGATCTTTGGTTAAACTAATTAATTTAATATTTGAGAGGTTAATCTCAGCTAAAGATAATAACCTTAAATTTATAATAAATCTATGGAGGTGATGTGGGACAATTTTAGGACATGTTTAATGCCAAGTGTATTTAATATTTCAAGTTCAATGACGTGATGAGAACATCAAGCCTTAAATAACAATAAATGACACTAAATGTAAATAAAGATAATGATTCACCAATATTGAATGAGGTAAATGATTCTTCTTTATGACAATGATGAATGACAAGTAACTATTTAAGGATATTCAAGACTTTCTCGGATCTGATGGAAACAATACAGAATAATCAAAAAAGATGAATCTCTTTAAAAAGAGATATTTGTATTTATCTCGAGAGTTTGCTTTTCAAGAGTGTTCTTATCAGAGAGAATATTACACGCCTTTAACCTTATATCTCCTTCTATTTATACGAGACATACCCCTAAAGAACCCTAAAAGTAGAAATATGGAGAATATTCTCTCTAAAGATCATAATACAAAACTAATCGTTACTGCTGCTCGCGATACTCGATCCCGGTTGTGATTGACTGTTCGGCGGTAAGTTCTGTTAATCACTGGCCGACCTCGACCAAATTACTTATGATAATTACCTCTTCGTGCTGAATTTTCTTAGTCTGATTTTGACCTATACAAAACACACTTAAAATAAGTTTTGCCTTGTGTCCTAAAAAAAAAATAGTTTTCCTAATAAATATACAAATTTAGTCATAAATATTAGAAAATAAATAAATATCTATTTCTAAGTATTAAAAAAATAATTAAAATAGCTTTATTGTCTAGTATAAACTCTATTTTAGGAGGGTAAAAAAAGCGAACGACATTCGCTAACGACCGCTTTTAATATAGTATAGATTAATTAGCTAAATACAAATTATTTTTTCACCGAAACTAATTTTTTGAAAGCACTTTTGAAAAAAACACTTTTAAAAATAAGTTAATTTTAGAAGCTTGGTCAAATACGTTATTATTAAACTTTGAGACACCATTGATGTCAGTTTATGGAAAATTGAGGGGCATGAGGATAATTTTGAACTCTGACATATTCCTCCCACCAGCCACTATAATTTTAATTTCCCTCCTTGTTTGACTATGTTTGTCTTTTATAAAAAACTTTGACTCTCTCATTTTCTCTTTCCTCTATTTAATCACTCTGTTGTCTTTCTCTTTAGTCACACATTAATGTCCAAAAGCTTAAAAAGCAAAGGTCACAAAGGCCTCTCATTAAATTCATCGTAGTACAAAACAGGCTTTGAAGAGAGAGAAAACTAAGAGTCCGTTTGGATATAAGATTTTTTTTTTTTAAATCATTATTTGTTTATAAAATTTCTAAATTTTTATACTTGAAGATTCATTTTGGAAATTTTCGAAAATTTAAAAAACTCAAAAAAACTATTTTTCAAAATTTCCACTCAAACCACTCACAAAACTTCAAAAACGACTCAAAATTATATTCATATCCAAACACAACTCGAATATTTTTTCACTTTAAATTATTTTTCACCATATTTTGAAATTTACCATTCTTATGTCCAAACGCCCACTAAGAAAGAAAAGGACAAAAAGCCTTTCCTTAAGAAATTAGATGTACTAATAATACGAGTAATCTGAATATCTGATAGAGACATTTTGGTACTTTAGGACTTTAGGTGCACCAACTGTCCCCCCTAAATCTCCACACAAAATAATTTTAGGAATTCTTTTATAAGCCACTTGTATTCAATTCACAACGAATGTAGCTCGTGTCAATTGTATTTATTCGCACAATGAATACAATTTATATCAATTGTATTTGTTCACATGTATCAGTTGTATTTGTTCGTCAATATCAATTATATTTATTCGCGCGACGAATACAACCAAGGCAATATAGACGAGTGTATACAAATAATACAACCTATATCGACTCGACGAATACAACAAATGCAAAATATAAAAATACAGAAAAATAAAATGATCTCGTTGAGAGTCGAACTCAAGACCTCCGCTTGTTGCTCTTTTGTTTCAATTTTAAAATAATTAATCTCTTGTTTCAATACTACAAGTGGATTTGCTATAAATTCAAATATAGCTATAAACGGTAATTATCTAAAAGTTTAGCTACAAATGATACATACAATGTATATATTTACTGTGTCGTCATATGATCATTTTGAGTCCACTATTTATATTTTAGCCGGGGTAGCTCAATGAGCTAAATTTTCATTCAAAATTGTTGGATGAATTGGCCATTTATGCAAATGCAAATTATATAGCCTGTTTTACCAAACTTTTAAAATCAGTTAATTTTGAGAAGTGTTTTTCTCAAAAGTACTTTTAAAAAAAGTGCTTTTGGTGAGAAACAATTTGTGTTTGGCTAATTAATTTGAAAAATAATTTTTGAACAATAATTAATGTTTGACAAAGCTTTTGAAAAATGCTTCTAAGTGTATTTTTCTCAGAAGTGTTTCTCAGAAAAGTGCTTTTGGAAAGAAGCTACTTTTTTTCTGCTTCTCAAAAACTTCTTCCGCTTCTCCTCAAAAATACTTTTTTCGTTTCCAAAAGCTTGGCCAAACACCTCAATTTTTGTCCAAAAGTACTTTTGGCCCCAAAAAAGACTTGGCCAAACAAGCTATTAGTCGAGCATGTAAATTTGATATAATGTTGAATTAAAAAAATATATTTTAGATGTGACAAAGCAAACAAACCCTTGCACCAATTCTGACTTCTTAAACCCTTTCCAAACCCCTTAAATCCATCCCCTAAATTAATAAAAATAAATAATCCTATAGTATTATATTCTACTTCAATGAAGAAAGGTGGCTTCTGTTTACTTTAATAGTTTAATTCAAAAGCTGAAAATTTTCTCCTACTATTTCACTTTGCTTTTGTCTTCACCCTCCTCTTCCTCTTTCCCCAAAAAACTCAGTTTCAGTTCAATCCCTCTTCTCTTTCTCTCTCATTTCAAATCTAGGGTTTTCTTTTTTCCTTTTCACTTTTCCTGTTTGATGTGCCTTAGCACAGTTTCTTCATCTTTTTTTTTTTACTCAAAATTACTGTGCGGGGGGGCTTTTAGAGCTACAAATTATAGGCATTCTTATAAGTAAAGCTTAAATGTATGATCTTTAGTCGTTTTATTCCTTCAAAATTCAATCTTTACTTTTTTCCTCACTCCAAGATTTCATTTTTTTGTTATCTTTAGCTTTTTCCTCTACTTCCTGAAAAACCCATCTTAAACCCTTGTTAGGAATTCTTAAAAAATAAGGGTTTTTTCTTGGTTTAATTAGGTTTCTGTTGTTAGTTTTTGTGTTTTGGTTGATTAAACTTCAAAAAGTTACAATCTTTAGTAAATAGAAGGATCAAAACTCAGTTTTTTCTTCTTCTGGAGTGTAAATTTTAGTGAGTAAATGCATGGATGTAAGAGAAGGGATGGCACTATCTGGTTCTGCAGCTAATTACTATCTTAACAGAGGGATTAGTGGTTCTGTTTCAGGGCCAAGTTCTGGTGCTGCTAGTGGAACTGGGACACCAGGTGGGGTACCTGTATCACCTGGTTTTAAGTCCCTAACAAATGCTAATATTGCAGTTCAGTCCAATGTAGGGAGTGGTAGTACTGGTAATGTGAACTCAACTTACCAAGTTGAGAATCCATCACCCAATTTTGGTCATGGAATTAACATTAGTATGGTCTCTAGTGTTTCACCTAGTGGTAGTGATCCAGTGAAAAAGAAAAGAGGCAGGCCTAGGAAATATGGTCCTGATGGGACAAACATGTCTTTAGCATTGTCTCCTTTGTCTGGTAACCCTTCAAGTGGTGGGTCCATTACTCCCGGGCCGAAGAGAATACGGGGCCGGCCTCCTGGTAGTGGGTGGAAGCAACAATTAGCTGCTGTTGGTGAGTTATGATTTGAACATTATAGCTTTATGGCATTTCATCGATGTGTAACCCGATGGGTCGCTGTTTAAGTTGTTGGTTAATCTAGAAGTATTACATTTTTGAAAGTATAAAGTTTGTTTACAGCTGAAATCATGCCTTTTAGTTCACAATTTCTTTGTTTGTTTCAGTTCCATGTCATACTTATTGTAGTGATGCTACATTTATGGATGTGTGGTACATGACATTTGCCCTACATTGTTAGGAAGTGAATTGCAATTTTATTCATGTGCTTCTAGTTTTGAGTTTTTAGTTATGTCTAATTAATATATATGGTGCTGCCTGTCACTGATAATCAGGCTAACAGCCTGAATCTTGTTCACAATTAGAAGCGAGAAAATTATTTATTCAGACTCAAATTATGTTTTATCAGATACACCTGCACTCATTTAGTTAGACAAATGTGTCCTATTGTGGCTTAACTCGAGCTGATTTGCTTAAATTGCTTAAACGGTTACACTCGGCATCATATTGGTGGCTGCATATCGCATAATAATGATATTGAAGGTGTTGGGGTAGGGCGGAAAGTTCTCCCCGGTAATTCTAATTTGTTGGTTAATTATATCTCAATTGGAGTAGTAACTTGCAAGATGTCTTATTTATTTGGTCGTAGTCTCTGAAGATTAAATTGCTATGCTGCAGGTGAATGGATGAGTAGTTCGGCTGGATTGGCTTTTACTCCTCATGTTATACACATTGGTGTAGGAGAGGTATTGCTTACACATTTTGTATGTATAATCTTTTTCGGAGCAAATGCTACTAAGTTTGTCTTTAGCGCATGACTGAAGTATTTTTGTCATGTTTGCCTTTATTTGATCCGAGTATAAGTCTTTCGAACAATACATCTAGGTTATGGATTAAAGTGAATTGATGTCCGATGTTGATATATGATTTTCATTACCTGACAAACAAAATTAAAGTGAATGCTGTGTATTTTCCTTCTCACTCATTCCTATGGCGGGAACTTGAGTCGAGATGATGCAAACAAGCAAAAACGCATGTTTGGTAACCACAACAGAAAGTGTTGACATTGTTGGGAAGGTTATCCCACAATGTTTGTCCAGAGGGAAGAGCTTTCAGATGTGGAAAGATATGATTTGACTGATGTTGGATCTTAAACCATGCACGAGCTTAAACATTTTATTGTCACCAAATTTTATAACCTGGATTTTATTTTGCTTAGTGCGAAATGCACTTAGAAATATACTCTCCCTAAATTTTACAGGATGTTGCGGCAAAATTGTTGGCATTTGCACAGCAGAGGCCTAGGGCTTTATGTATCTTATCAGCTAATGGCGCAGTTTCAGCTATAACATTACGGCCCCCTGCCAGTTCTGGTGCCACTGTTACTTATGAGGTTAGACTTTGTTTAATATTTTGTATTTACTTGGACTTGGAGAGCTGATAATACCAGCAAGTGAGTTGTTGAGAGTCCTTGACTGGGATTTTACATAAAATATTCTACCTTCGAGATCCTAATTGAGATTATGGAAAGTGAAGAGCTGATTAATAACCATTAGGCGCGTTATTGAGAGTTTGAATCATAGTGAAAAATGACGTTCTGTATGTTTTGATCAAAGCTTGTTGAAACTGTGGACATAGGGGGATCCACATGCATACTTATGGGTGCTGAAGCACTCACCGACTTCAGTAAAAACTTTATTAGTTATGTAGAAATTTCTTAAGATTTTGACATATAGAATGAGTTAGCAACCATTGGCTTGGAGGAGCTTTGGGTGCTTTGGCCTAAACATAGGTTTTTGGTTTGAACATCGATGGTTCGATCCACTTAATCCTTCTTTCCGTTAAGCGCCCTATTTATCTCGTTCCTTGCTCTCTCTATCTCTCTCGCTTTAAAATTCTTATTTCTCCTATTTTAAGCTGAATTTAGTTTTAGCCAAAATAAATTTATCTTGCTCTCTCCTTTTTTTCACCTCTGAACAATTTTTTTTGCATAAATAGGAACAAAATCAACTAATATTATCAAACTTATAAGTAAACCGTTCTGAAAGTAGGTCGACAATTTGATACCTAAGTATTCTTTTATCCATCATATTCACATTTCTTTCTTGAGTAGGTTAATAACTATGCTGAGCTTTTCTTACAATAATTTTAACCTTTTATTTTCTAATTGATTGATAAATTCAAATTTCTTTACTTTTAAATATTTATAATTATATTTAGCTCCACTTGCGCCTATAATATAGTATAGTACAAATTTTCTTTTTAGAACCTAGCTCCTCTTACATATTATATAAGTTAAAAAAAGTATTGCTCCCTCCGTTCCAGTTTATGTGAACCTATTTCCTTTTTGGCCCGTTCCAAAAAGAATGACCCCTTTCTAAATTTGGAAACAATTTAGCTTAAACTTACAATTCTACCCTTAATGAGAAACTTTTATAACCACACAAGTATTCTGGGCCCTTTTTTGACTTGTTTAGGACCACAAATTCCAAAGTCTTCATTTTTTTCTTAATCTCCGTGCCCAGTCAAACATGTTCACATAAATTGGAACGGAGGGAGTACTATCAAAGAAGATCGAAAAATATTAGCATAATTCCATATTGATTTTGAGGTGAATTTATTTAAAATTCCGTATCAAATTGATGTCTAAATATTCTCTATTTTGTTACAAAACACTGTTCTCATATAAAGATTTTTCTTTTCTCTATTTTGAAGATGAATATAGAATATATATGATGTGATAAAAAACATGAATTGTTTCATTTCAATTTAATGAACATATAAACGAAAATTAATTAAATCGAGCGAATCTAAAATTGGCCAAACTATTAGATTACATACTTTTACTCTGATAGGGGTGTTTATATGAATCCGAAAAACCAAACTGAACCAAAACGAGAACCAAATCAAACCGACCAAAAAATCCGATACTTTTTAGGTTTTGTTTTGAATTTTAAAAACCAATCAAATTTGGTTTGGTTTTGGTTTTAATCAAAAAATAACCGAACCAAACAACTATAAAAGTAGCTATTTAAATTTATTATTACACCTATATATATGTATATTTTTATATAAAGTTTCTTAAATTTTATGGTACATATTAGTCATTTGTATTTTTATTCTAGTTCTTTGCTATTATAATAATCTAATTCTTTGTCTTTACATTCTAGTTGCCGGAATATGTGTTTGGTAGTGTATGTCTCATATTTAAAAAACCCCCCGATAAATAACCGAAAAAATTGAAAAACCGACATAAACTGAATCGATAAAAAACCGGCTTAATTGGTTTGGTTTGGTTTGGTTCCAATATTTGAGAAACCGACTTACTTGGTTTGGTTTCTTTTTAGGGAAAAAACGACCAAAACCGAACTATGAACACCCCTAAATGTCACCACATTTTTCTCGGATGGCTAGAAAAGTTGGTTCAAAACTTGGATTCAAGCTAATTGGTTCTTTTGCCAATCTTGTGCTTTCTTCTTGGTTTGCTTTTACTTCTTTAAAAACAACCGCTACTTGTTGAAGGAAATTCGCATCAATGCTGCAGGTTGGCTGTTACTTAAATCAGCTTCTTTCTTTGTTTTGTGATCCAACCGAGCACCATTAGTCGTGCACAGTTCTTGTATCGAGGGACTATCAATTGTCCCTCGAATGCCAGTAGTACAAGGAGGAGGACCTTCACCATTACCTCCTTGAATACTATCAGATGCAACATCTTCAATTTCCGCCTTTACTTCTGTCATTAATCCTGGTTGTGGTCGCATCTGGTAGGGGTGTTTTTGGTTTGGTTTGGGTCGGTTTTTCGAACCAAACTAATTGAGTCGGTTTTTTATCGATTCGGTTTATGTAGTTTTTTCGTTTTTTTCGGTTATTTATCGATTTTTTTCTTAAATATGAGACATACACTACCAAACGCATATTCTGGCGAATACATTTTCAACGTAACACTATCAAATCAATTGGTCTTTGAGAAATCTATCATTTTCAAAGATATATTGATGATAATTGAATCAAATGGTGATGAAGGATTTAAGGACTCAATTAAAAATCGATTATTTTTAACATGAAATAAATTCTCGTACTTAGTAAAAGAAAACTACCAATCAAACTAGAATGTAAAGGCAAAGAATTAGATTATTATAATAGCAAAGAACTAGAATTATCTTAATCATAAGCTTGGTCCAAACCTAACGATGACTTCTTCCAACATGGGCTTAGGTATAGTAGAGTGGAATAACATATGGATTGACCTGTTTATATATGGCTTCTAACATTTTGACCACTTGTGAATTCTACAGAGCTCAAATATTTAATAGTAAGTAGGTAATGCCAACAATACTGAAGTCCAATTTACAGAAAATAGGATCATATTTTAATCAAAAGGTCATTTGATCAAAGTGATCTAGTAATTACAGATTGCTATTTTAAATTAGAGATGCTCATTAACGCAAATACAATCATACTTGCATGGAATAATATTAGTCCTCGTATACAAGACATGATTAAAGCATTTAAAACTAATAAAGTATCAAGCATCATTAACTAAATCAAAGAAGAGAATGAATGAAAAGTAACAAAATAACATATACCGAAAAGATATTAGCACCATTCGAGAAAATAAGTACTTTATGCACTTATTTTGCATTTGAGATTGAAAGCATTAGTAGAAGTCCACTGATCATGGCCAAGAAAAAAAAGGGGGAGGGGGGAGGGGGAAGAGAAGAGAGTTGCCAATCTCGTAGTTTTACAAAACCAACACAACTGCAATTGAACTTAATTTTCATAGAGTGCCTATTTGGATACCAATTTTTTCTTCTCCACTTGTGCAACTTTACCTGGGTGTGCCAACCTCAACTTTATCGGCATATGGTTCGAAATGTCGCTTCCTAGAATTGTTGGTGTTACATGTTCAAAAGAAGTGTAAAATTTCAAAGTGCAGATTATCCTATCAAGTTTGGATAATCTTTGTGGTGATTTGCAACTCCATATGTAAAGAGGTTGAAATCTAAATCTAAAACCAGTGTTTTGTAAAGCGTTAAGCGCAAAAAAGCAACGAGGCCTCGCTTCACCGAAGCGAGAAGCGCGAAGCAAAGCGCACGCTTTTTCCATGTGAAGCGCAATTTAACACATAAATTAAAAAAATAAAATATGCATAGATAAATCACTAAGAACTCATTAAAAATAACACATATTAAGCAAATGTTTCAATTCTTAAATCAAGAAGCACATAATAAATACTAAAACTAGATAGTGAAAACAGTGAGCAGAAAAAACAGAGACATCCAGTGAAAACAGAGCAGATAAAAACAGAGACCAGAAAACAGAGCAGAAAGAGTCGAACCAGAGAAATATGGCAGAAGGAGTCGAACCAGAAGAAATAGGGCAAAAGAGAAAAAAGGAGTCGCAGTCTCACAGAGAACTGGAGAAGAAGAAGAAGAACAAGAAGAAAGAAGAAGAGAAGAGAAGAAGAAACTTACCTGGAGAAGAAGCCTTCACGTCGCTGGAGTTGAAGCAGCCTTCAAGTCGCTGCTGGAGTTGGAGAAGAAGCGTAACAGACGCCTTCGACTCCTTTTTTCTCTTTTGCCTTCGTTTGTTTCCCAATTTAAAAAAAAAACCCTAATAGATGTTGCTCCGTCGCTTAAGCACGCTTTTCCTCGCTTTATTCACCGCGTCGCTTCTCGCTTAAGCGAGAAAAACGTGCGCTTTTTCTATGCGAGCCGCTTTTCTGCCATAAAAGCGCTGGGGCTGCGCTGCGCTGCGCTTCGCTTCAGCGCTTAAAGCGAGAAGCGATCCTTTTAACAACACTGTCTAAAACACCGGGGCTAGCTGTGAAATTGATGAAGTTGTTCATTTTCTCTTTTGTATTTGGAGATTGATGTTTCTCTCTGATGGGCGGGTTAGATTAGCATCCCCGATCATAAGTCATGATGTATCATATAACTTATTACGTGACTCAGGATGCGGTGTCAATTTTAATGGTTCTAATTCTAGACCATATGTTAAATATCCATAAACTCCATGAAATTTGAACTTAACCGATGGATATTTAACCAGCTGAATATTTGCCGATATATATATTTGTCAACCCTCTAGCGTTTTCTTTGTGATATCTAAAAGATATATCACAATTGATGCGTTCTTTGTTCCATAGTAACACCAAGTTTCCATGTTTAGTGCTCTTGCAGTATTACCAATTGAGGTTTGTGCATCCGTAGTTACGCTTCTATAGCCTCTTTTCTAAATGTATTTTTCTCATAACAGTGACTGGCATTCCACGGAACAATTTCCAAGTAATCTTCGTTGGAAATGTTCGATGAACTTTAAGCACTCATTCTGTAATGCTTCTCTCTTTTTTTTTGAAGTCTCTAGTTCTCTCTTCTTTTTTTGTTTTGAATTTGTATAGTGGATGTTAAAGATAATCGATTTTTAATTGAGTACTTTAATTCTTCATCACCATTTGATTCAATTATCCTCAATATATCTTGATAGATTTCTCAAAGATCAATTGATATGATAGTGTTACGTTGAAAATGTAGTCGCCGGAATATGTGTTTGGTAGTGTATGTCTCATATTTAAGAAAAAAAATGATAAATAACCGAAAACCGACATAAATTGAATCGATAAAAAACTGGCTCAATTGGTTTGGTTTGGTTCCAATATTTGAAAAACCGACTTACTTGGTTTGGTTTTTTAGGGAAAAACCGACCCAAACCAAACCATGAACACCCCTAACGGTAACATACATGAGCACCCATTCGGATCCGCCCAGTGACTGGAAGGTGCTGCATATTTTCTAGTTAATAACTGCTGAGATGCTGATGCATGGTTTATCTGACGGCTAGCTTTTGTATTATTGCCTCTTCATTCTCCCATCTTAAGAGCAGCTTTATTTGGAGCATCGCCACTTCCTTTATTTAGGGGAAAGAAAGAGAAAAGGGAGGCAGGTGGGGCTCTTTGCTTCGTGGCTGTTACTTAGGAGCTTCAAGCTTCTTTTGAAAATACTGTAACAGTTAATCTCAACTGATTTTGCGATTAGGAGAGATCGGATAATACACTGCGATATTAAAAGTTATTAGCAGGTGGTTCTTTTGGAATACTGAATGTGACTGACAATATGCGATTGGCAGAGACATTTTCATAAGCTTGTCTAAAATAAAAATAAAGTATTGAATTGTTCGTGATCGATTCTTGATTTGGTTCCGAGGACCTTTCACCTGTTTAGAACATAGGTTCATCTCGGTCTATAGTGATTCAGTAGTATGCAAAGTTACAATGAAATTCAGTGCTGCATCAATTTCTACTTAAAATAATAGTATAAGAGCCATATCATCATCGATTATCAAAAAGAGCCATATCATCCTTTCAAGATTGCTTGTCGTTCTTCCTTACAATGGTTAAAATTATACTTACAGAAACAAGAAAGCAATGATTTTTGGATTGGAGAAAGTCATTGTCATTTCTTTAATGGAAAACTACAAACAGAATGGATATGAACATATGAGATATAAACACTTGATGCTGCAAATATAAAAAGTTTAGCAAGTACTTCGACATATTAGTCAATATAAAGATCATATACTAAAAGTCCTGGTAATTTAATGGAGTACCCATGACTGGAGATTGGAGAACCAGAAACCTCCAATAAATAGTTTGGTTTCACTAACTAACATGCACATAATTGTAACAGTTTCTAATTTAGGTTTGTTTGTCTCTCCAATCCTCTCTTTTCATTACATGTTGGCAATGTGATACATGCGATTTAACAAGTCCATCTGAATTGTTGATAGTGACAAAGTCGATGCAAAATTGAGAAATTAGCACTTTGTTACTTCAGTTGAAACACTTTTAATATGTGTCTTCCTTGTTGCTCAGTCTTTGTCTCAATACTTAGACCATCTTTTTTCATGCACATGCTCACACTTATAAATCATGTGAATGGATGTTGACACTGATTGGAAAATGTCTATAACAACTTTGTTCCCTTTGTGTTCTCTCCACTCTAAAATTTCCGTTCTCTTCTTTCCTTTGCCCTATGTGCATGCTATTTTGCGTGTGACAAATCATGTATCCTGAAAACTACATGTTTCCTATTCTGTGCAGGGCCGTTTTGAGATACTATGCTTGTCTGGTTCATACTTGGTTGCTGAAATTGGTGGCCCACGCAATCGCTCCGGTGGTATAAGTATTTCGGTTTGTAGTCCTGATGGGCAAGTAATTGGAGGTGCTGTCGGGGGTAGGCTCATAGCAGCCAGCCCTGTTCAGGTATTTGCTGAATGCTTGTTTATCTCTCCTTAGTCTTTTGGGAGTATTTGTTTTCTGTGTAACAAGCAAATTTGCTGCAGGTAGTTGTATGCAGCTTTGTATATGATCCAAAGGTAAAGAGCAAACCAGAAAGTAGTACTCCTATTAAAGAGGAGAAAGAGTCTGCTGAAAAGTCATCTACACCAATTGGTGCTACTCCGAGTCAAGGTCCTACTTCAGGTTCTGGCACGGCTGTTTGGCCTCCAAGTTCCCGGTCAGATGTAAGAATTTCCCAGACCGGGATTGACCTGACGCGTGGATGACAAAATTCACTGCAATGCACACATGGCCGTTTTGTATATATGTGCTTTTGTAAATGAAACGTGCGCCAGGACATCAGCTCGACGATTTAACTGTCTGCCTATTAGTAGGATGATCGATTATGCTAACTCTGTAACAAAATTCTTCTTTTTAGGTACTGTTAAAGTAGTAATGGTAGGGGATGATGACTGTTGAAAGTAAAATGCATTATTGCATCTGTAGAAGGTCAAGTGTGATGGACCAAATTGTCTGAGGAAAAGTGGTGGTTTTGCTTTTGATCTCTTTTCTGTAGTAAACGTAGAATATTTTTTTTTATTCCGGGACTAATCAACAAACCAAAGGTGAGATCTTTTTGCCTCTATCAATCCTTCATTAGTTATGCCATAAACTTTAGATACTATGATATATGGCTTAATTTCTTAGAACCGCTTGCAAACACTGCCAACTGCTTTGCCAGGATTCCTGCATACAGTTCATTCTGATAAAGATTTGCATGATTCTTGGCTCAATGAAACTAGTACACATAGATTACAACAAAAAATCCAGTGTAATCCCACAAGTGAGGTATGAGGAGTGTAAAGTGTACGCAAATCGTACTCACCTTGTGAGGATAGAAACTGTTTTTGATAGATTCTCGGCTTAAGAAAGATGATAGGATAAGTAGTTAATTTTGTCAAATTCAGTTCAAACAGATGCATGTATATATATAATTGATCATTTTGACAGCGAAGCAATAAAAGAAAGTATTATTCTGTGATCACATGATGAAGGGAACTGAGACTTGTTATCAGTTCCTCTGGTATATGCAGGGTATTTATTGAAAAAACAGCAGATATTATATCATTCATTATTCAGACCAGGAGATTTCAAGCCAACCCCAGTCTTTCTTTGGAACACCTAAAGCTTTCCACACTGCTTCAGAAGCATCCACAATGTTATTCGGGCAAGGAGGTTGGTATGCATGTGGAGCATCACACCCTTCACCCGAATCACATTCATCGACAACCATGGCTTTCACACTCCTCCCATTTGCATGTATGGTAACGTTTTCAAAACATCGTCTCCCTTTATTGTACCATCCGGTGGACAGAGCCACCACCGGAATAGAGTTATGGTAATACGTGCCACTACATTCAGATGGACCGCCACCATCACCACCTTTATCAAAGTTGTTGATGGTAAGAATTGCCTTCGTGTGACCTGTAACCGGAGGTGAACATTTGTAAGTAGTGTAAAATTTCCCTTCTTTACAACATTCATCACCAGGACTACATTGATCTTTTGGGGGCTTTTTACCTTTAATTTTTCCACTTGGCTTGCATTTTTGAGCCTCCACTAATGTGTTAGTACAAACCATGGAAAAGAGGATCAAGAAAGTAACAAAATGAACTATATAAGTTTTAGCAATTATAAGTTTCATCTTTAAGTAGTTGTGAATTAAACAAGATTTTTTTTTTTTTTTTTTTTTGTGTGGTGAAAAGCTGATATAATTGCTTTGCTATTTATACGAAAAATTTGCCGCCCAATTTATACTTGGAAATAAATACTGTTGGTCATGTAAATCAAAACCATGGAAAACAATGGGATAAAAATACTAAGAAAATGAAGGGACAAGAACAATAACAATGTCAGTAAATTCTACTAAGAAAATTTTGGTTCTATTAGAGAAAAGAAAATATACAAATAAAAATGTTGCAACTTTACTATTTGCTTTGTAGACGTATTTTGAAAGTTAGGTTGTTTAAACATGTAGTGCAATATTGTAATTTTTTTTTAAAAATATGTTCATGTGCATTAGTTCTGACAATACAATCATGTTTGAAGTTTTTCTAAATAAACTTTTAATTTTTTAACTATTTGTCTGTTGGGTTATTAAGCTTATTGTTGGGTTATTAAGCTTAATATAACTTAAAAGTGGGTGAATGGGAAATGGAGAGAAAATGAAATATTTGAGTCATTTGAGATTTCTTCTTTGACAAAGGGACATTGTCCCATATTGGAAGAGGAAGAGGTTTTTAATGGGTATATAAGCAATTGTTCTTCTTCTAGCTCTTAAAGAGTCTTGAATTCCCGGTTTATTGTTAGGTAAATAGCCATTTATATTATAGCATTTATGCTATGACCATTTTCATAAATAGCCATTTGGAGGAGTTGCATCTCTTCAGTTTTCAGCCCAACATGGACTATAAATACAAGTTCATTCTCTGAGATATTCCATACGATTTTCTGAGTTCTCCTCAACTTTGTGTTCGCTGAAACACTGGAGTTTGAAGTACCACTTCACTAGTGTGGAATTCGTTCTATCCTGGGAGGAAATAATCCATAACCTTGGGTACTAGGAGGGGATTAAATTCCTTAAGGAAACACTGTGAATTCAGTGAGCTCAGATTAACTTTTGTTTCGTTTACATTTCTGTTTGTATATTATTTTACTTTCTCCAGAATTATTTTACAAATACAGTATACTAACATTGTCTTATTGAAATAATGTTCTTTATTTTTTTCATATAGCAATTTTCCTCGACTAACATTATACAATTGACAAACTTTGACGCTAATTAGAATATTAAATAAATCCTCAAATAAATCCATGTTAATCCCCTATAATATTTATTTGGAGATTAAGATTAGTTTCTTCCATCTCTTTTTATTTCTTCTTCTTTGGATATATGTTGTTTTTAAATGAAGAATGGGACGTAGAATCTATCTTGGATGCTGTAGGGTTGATCCTCGAATATTTAGTACAAAGTTTGCCTCACAGAATCCTCGGACTCCTAGGATTCAGATTCATTTGACACCCATTCTTTTACTTTTGTCGAATTGATACATTGAATGTAGTGATTTTGACAACATTGCTTTGATCCTGGTTGTTTGAGCAAAATTAAAAGAGAGAGCGCGCGCGCTCTATTATGGGATTTGATAGAAGTTTCCTTTGGAGAGATAGAAAAGGGTAAAAAGTTTCGGGTTCAAACATTGAGAATGATGTCGTCATTGGTATGTAGCGCTTTATCTTTCCAAAGTTGGACTTTTCGGAGCACAATGAATTAGTCGGGCATCAAAGCACGTATCAGACATTGAAGGGAAAACCAAAAAAAAAAGTAAAAAAATAACTGAGTATTATACCAAATTAATGAATGTAAGAAATGTTTTTCATACACACATTTATCATTTAACAATATATGCATCTCTCATGCAAGTTGAATTAATTAGCATTTACTATGATGAAATAAGTAAAGAAAAGGGGGAAATTAATGAAGAAAATGAGTGGATTAGGAAAGATAATTTAGTACTTAAGTAACATTCTTGATGATTCCCAACTCATTTTGGTGAATATTCTTTGAACTTAAAACTTTTTTTCCAGAATTTATTATAAAACTGTTTTGATTCCTGATTCCAATTGTACTTACCAAACCTAGTTAACTACTCTCTTTGTATCAAATTAGATGACACACTTTTCTTATTAGTCTGTTCCTAAAAGACTGACACATTTTTACAATTGGAAATAATTCAACTTTAAACTCTTTATTTTGCCCATTTTACCCTTAATGAGAAGCTTTTATAACCACACAAATATCATGGCCCCACAAAACTTTTACCCCTTAAGTTTTTAAGATCACAAGTTTCAAAAGTTTTTTTTTTTCTTAAACTTCGTGCCGAGTCAAACTATCCCATCTAAACTGAAACGGAGGGAATAGTTAATATGACCGTCTTCAGAAAATTTGAAGCTGTTATTCTTTAAAGGCCGTAAAACTCATTCAGAAAGTAATAGAGATTCAATAATGTAACCATGTGATTGAACCATTAGTCGTGCTGTATAATGACCCAAAAAGCCATCTCTCATTTTATAAAATTAAAACTGTGTTCCGAGGCCTTAAAAACCTCCTTTTATCTCACCTCGTTTTGCATGCGTAGCCCCGGCGTATATCCGGGAAGCTTCTATGTGAAAAACTGAGAAAAATGTTAAATTGACCCTTAATATTGAATTTAAGTTGACTTCGGTCAGCATTTTGGTTAAACGGACCCGGACCCATGATTCGACGGTCCCGGAGGGTCCGTAGGAAAATATGAGACTTGGGTGTATGCACGGAATTGAATTCCGAGGTCCCAAGCTCGAGAAATGAATTTTTGAAAGAAATTGTTTTACTGAAAATATAAGAGTTTTTAGAAATTTGGCTATATTTGAAATATATGGCATCGGGCCCGTATTTTGGTTCCGGAGCCCCGTACATGTTCAATCTGATATTTGAGTCGTGTCTGTAAAATTTGGTAAGAAACGGAGGTCATTTGACGCGATTCGGACCCGTAGTTGTGAAATTTGATACTTTGAAAGTTTTGAAATTATTCTTTGATTTTAATGCTAAATTTGTTGTTTAACATGTTAATTTGGCGTTTTGATCGCACGAGTAAGTCCGTAGGATATTTTTAGACTTGCGTGCATGTTTAGTTTGGAGCCCCGAAGGCTCGGGTGAGTTTTGAGTAGGCCACGAAGTGTTTTGACACTTAGAAAAATAACTGGAATTTCAAAAGTTGCAGGTTGCAGGTTCAGCTCTCTGAATCTGAAGGTGTGGCAGCGTTTAGAATTTCGCGGCAGCGAACCAGGTTCCGCTGCAGCGCCCATTATTCTGCTGACAGCTGTGGGCAGGATCAGGTTCCGCCGCAACGCCCATTATTCCGCTGACAATGGTGGGCAGGGACCAGGTTTCGCTGCAGCGCGTAGTTTTCCGCTGACAGCGGTGGACAGGGACCAGGTGCGCATATAAATACTGGACTTTTAATTATTTTACCACTTTTCAAAAATAATAAAACCCTAGAACTCAAGAGGCGATTTCTCCAAAATATTTTCTTCCCCAAATAATTGGTAAGTGATTTCTAACTCATATCTTTCAATCCTTAACTACTTTTTGTAAGATTTCAACCTAGAATCCAGAAATTTTCATGGTAGAAATTGGGGGATTTGGGCAAAATTAGGGATTTTTGTATAATTGGAATTTAGACCTCGTTTTGGGGTCGGATTTCAAAACTTATTGCATACTCGGGCTCCTGGGTGAATGGATGATCGGGTTTTGGTCCGAACTTTGAGTTTTGACAAAGCGAGTCCGGGGTTGATTTTTGACTCTTTGGAAAAAATGATAGAAAACCTATAATTAAGCGTTGGGATTGAATTGTTTAGCATTTATTGATGTTATTAAGTTAAATATGTCTAGATACAAGTGAATTGAAGTCAAATTCAAAAGGGAAAGCGGTAATCGAGGCTTGAGTTTGGTCGTGGAATCCGAGGTAAGTGTTTGGCTTAACCTTAGCTGGAGGGAATAAGTGTTGTGTCCTATTTGCTATGTGTCACACCTCCTTTTTTATACACCCCCAAGGGGGTATGGGAGTTTTTCCAATTTAAGTGA
>ML327642.1:0-64697 GCA_005239505.1 Nicotiana paniculata
CTGCTGGCAGTTGAGACACTGTGCTACATACTCAACAATATCTCTCTTCATCCGCCTCCACCAGTACTGTTGTCTCAGATCCTGGTACATCTTCGCGGTACCCGGATGAATAGAATACCGTGAACTGTGGGCCTCTGCTAATATCAACTCTCGAATACCATCCACATTGGGCACGCAAATACGGCCCTGCATCCTCATAACTCCGTCATCACCAATAGTCACATATCGGGAATCACCCCGACGAACCTTATCCTGAAGAACTAACAAGTGGCGGTCATAATACTGTCGTGCCTTAATCTGATCAAATAAAGAAGACCGGGAAGTCATGCTAGCTACCACGCGTGGAGGGTCTCACAAATCCAATCTCACCAACTGTCCCGCTAAATCCTGAACATCAAGTGCTAACGGTCGCTCTGCTGCTGAAAGGTAAGCTAGGCTCCCCAAACTCTCGACTCTGCGACTCAAGGCATCGGCCACTACATGGTCCTTCCCCGGGTGATACAAAATTGTTAAGTCATAGTCCTTAAGAAGCTCTAACCATCTCCTCTGACGCAAATTCAAGTCCTTCTGCCTTAGCATATACTGCAAGCTATGATGATCAGTGAAAATCTCACATTGTACCCCATACAAGTAATGCCGCCAAATCTTTAAGGCATGAACAATGGCATCTAACTCAAGATCGTGCAGTGGATAATTCTTCTCGTGCACCTTCAACTGTCTGGACGCGTAGGCAATCACCCTACCGTCCTGCATCAAAATTTCTCCCAATCCAACTCTACAAGCATCACAATAGACTGTGTAAGAACCCGAACTCGTAGGCAGTACCAATACTGGAGTTGTAGTCAATGCTGACTTGAGCTTCTAAAATCTCTCCTCGCACTCATTGGACCATCTGAATGGAGCACCCTTCTGGTTCAATCTGGTCAAAGGTGAAGCAATAGAATAAAATCCCTCCACAAAGCGACGGTAATAACCCGCACCACCTCTATCTTCTTCGGGTCCACCTGAATACCCTCACTAGACACTACGTGACCCAAGAAAGCTACCGAACCAAGACAAAACTCATATTTGGAGAACTTTCCATAAAGTTTCTCCTCCCTCAATCTCTGCAACACAACCCTCAGATGCTGAGCGTGCTCCTCCTGGCTACGAGAGTACACCAGGATGTCATCAATAAACACAATAACGAATGAATCAAGGTAAGGTTGAAACACGTTGTCATCAAATGCATGAACGCGGCTGGGGCATTGGTCAGCCCAAAAGGCATAACCAGAAACTCATAATGGCCATATCTGGTCCTAAAAGCAGTCTTCGGAATATCAGAATCCCGAATCTTCAGTTGATGGTACCTAGACCTCAAGTCGATCTTGGAGAACACCCTAACTCCTTGAAGCTGATCAAACAAGTCATCAATACGGGGCAAAGGATACCGGTTCTGCAACGTAACCTTGTTCAGCTGCCTATAGTCAATGCACATACGCATGGATCCATCCTTCTTCTTTACGAACAATACCGGTGCACCCCAAGACGACACACTAGGCCGAACGAACCCCTTATCTAGGAGTTCCTGAAGTTGTTCCTTCAACTCTTCTGGGGCCATGCGGTAAGGGGGAATAGAGATAGGCTGGGTCTCAGGCAATAAGTCAATACCAAAATCAATATCCCTGTCAGGCGGCGTGCCTGGCAGGTCTGCTGGGAAAACGTCCGGGAACTCACGGACCACAGTAACAGAATCAATGGAAGGAGTCTCACTACTAACATCCCTCATAAAGGCCAGATAAGACTCACACCCCTTCCCAATCATACGCTGAGCCTTCAGAAAGGAAATCACTCTGCTAGGCACATACTCCACCGAACCTCTCCACTCAATCCTCAGCAATTCAGGCATCGCTAAGATCACGTTCTTGGCGTGACAGTCGAGAACCGCATGGCATGGAGATAGCCAATCCATGCCCAAAATTACATCGAAGTCAACCATGCTAAGCAATGATATATCTGCCCGGGTCTCCCGACCCCCAATAGATATAACACAAGACTAGTACACCCGTTCTACCACAACAGTATCCCCCACCGGAGTCGACACATGAACAGCTGAAAACAAAGACTCACGGGGCGTATCCAAGAAATGTGCAAAGTATGAAGAAATATATGAATACGTAAAATCAGGATCAAATAATACTGCAGCATTCAAGTGACAGACTGAGATAATACCTATAATCACTGCATCTGAAGCTATGACATCTGGTCTGCCCGGAAGTGCATAGAAACGGGTTGTCCTCCACCTGACCGACCTCCCCCTATGAAGCGTCCCCTAACTTACTGACCTCCACGCCTAGCTGCCTGAGCGGGTGGTGTAGAAACTGGTGATGAAGCTAGAGGCTGGCTCCTGTGCTGAAATGAACTACCAGAAAGGCGGGGACAATACCTCTTGATGCGACCCGGATCCCCACACTCAAAACAACCCCTCCCAGCAATTGACGATGGGGATTGAAGGGAACCCCTGAAACCAGAGTAGCTGCTAGAAGAACCATGTGCTGAGGAACCCTGAACTGATGGTGGCCGGGATGAGATCTGGGTTGGAAGTGCACTAAATGAGGAACGGCCCGGATGAGAGCTACGGGGACCGTGTCCTGATGAAGCACCACTGTAAGCTGTACGAGTTGGCTGAGGAGGCCTGAATGGTCTGCCTCTGCTGTGCTGAGACTGACCTCATGAGTGATCACCACTATAACTACCAGGACCTCTAGGCCTCTCTCTCAACATGCTCCTGGCGGCGCAATAGTGCGAATCTCCTTGGCTATGTCAACTACCTCCTCCAAAAGAAGCACCGGATACCCTATCCCTGGTCAGAAAAATCTGTAGCTGATAAGCGAGACCATCAACGAATCTCTGAATCCTCTCTCTGTCTGTGGGAACTATCCAGATGGCATGACGGTCTAACTCAGAGAACCTCATCTCATACTGTGTCACGGTCATGTCTCCCTGATGCAACTGCTCGAACTCTCTGCGCAGCTCCTCTCTGCGAGACTGTGGTATATACTTCTCCAGAAAGATAATGGAGAACTGATGCCCTGTAAGGGGCACTGCATCAGCGGGTCTACGCCTCTCATATGCCTCCCACCAAGCAAGTGCAGCTCCTGAAAAGTGGAATGTAGTGAATGGAACCTCACTGGCCTCTAATATCCCTACAGTACGTAGTATCCTTTGACACTTTTCCAAGAAGGCCTGGGCTTCCTCGCCCTCTATACCACTAAAAATCAGAGGCTTGAGTCTGCTGAACCTCTCCAACCTACGCTGCTCATCATCAGCTAAAGCTGGGACCACATAATCCTGTACCGGAGCAATCTGCTGCACTGGGGCTGCCTCAGGTGCCTGAAGTCCCTGGGTGACCTGCTCAGGTGTCCGGGCAGCTGGAGTCTGGATGCCTCCCCTGGCCTGAGAAGTAGTAGCAGTAGTGGACATAGAGACGATCTGTGCCAAGCTGGTGCACACCGTCAAAATATGGGCTAGGGTCTCCTGAAGACCCGGAATCACAATGGGCACTGCTGGTGCCTGAGTCTGCCCTGCTGGAATCTCAGCTGCGGGGACCTGCTCCTAGGTAATGGGAGGGTCCACAAGTGCTGCCCCGGCTGCTGTGCAGGTTGCA
The DNA here is from genome assembly GCA_005239505.1 of Nicotiana paniculata. Lineage (NCBI taxonomy): Eukaryota > Viridiplantae > Streptophyta > Magnoliopsida > Solanales > Solanaceae > Nicotiana > Nicotiana paniculata. The sequence goes on from ML327642.1 coordinate 3,647, forward strand.
CCCCTCCCTCTGCCACGGCCTCAACCCCGGCCTCGACCTCAGGCTGATCCTGCTGATGTCTGGTCACCACTATCAGTAGCACGAGTCCTCACTGTCTGTGAGAGAATGAAAACAACAGAAGTTTAGTTTCAGAGTTCAACAGAGTCGCACGACAGAATTCAAAGATGTGGGACTTTCCTAAGGGTTATGTAGCCTCTCGAAGATAAGTACAGACGTCTCTGTACCGATATGAAAAACTCTACTAAACCTGCTCATGACTGGTGAGACTCATTTAACATAGGGCTCAGATACCAACTTGTCACGACCCATTTCCGAAGTCATGTTGGCGCCTGTCGTGGAACCAGGCAAGCCACCCATCTTATCTAAATAAATACAATTTCCAATAAAATATCCTTCTTAACAAGTCTGTGGATAAAAATAATAATAAATCAAAATTTGGAAACCAGTTAATGAAATTAAAAATCCAAATCCTACAAACCCTGGATCCAGTGTCACACAGTCATGAGCTGCTTGTACTTAATACAACCAAAAGAAATGACCAACATAGTATGAAAATAAATACAACGGTAGAAAGGAAGAGAAGGAGAGATCACGGTCGCCAGCTGCTACCTCGTCAACTCTGATGAAACTGCTGCTACTCACTGACCAGAGCTGAATCCCGTTGTACCTGGATCTGCACACAAGGTGCAGGGGGTAACGTGAGTACACCAACTCGGTAGTAACGAAACCAAACTACAGGCTGAGAGGTAGTGACAAACTAAACCTCCGATAATTCGAACAACAGTATATAAATTGGTCATGACAATAATATATCAGGAAAAAAACAAGATACATCAATTTGTTACTGCAGCCCTACATACTAGCATGAGTTCATATAAAATCAAGAATGATGTGTACTCAGTAATCCAACTCTCATAAGGTGGTCCACTTAGTACTAGAATACGGCCTTCCGGCCGAGGGAAAGTCCATCCCGGATATTACATAAACACAAGTGACACAATCACCTAGTACTAAGGAAAAAGGCTGATCCATCCCCCACGGAGAAAATCCATCTCCGGAACATAAGACCCATGGAGAATATCCATCTCCGAAACATAATACTCGGACAAGATCCATGTCCAGTGAAGATCCATCCCTCAATATATGTGCGCTCACTAGGGGTGTAAAGACTCCGGAGGGGCTCCTATCAACCCAAGCGCTATATCAAGCTAACGAAGGCATGATTCCTGGGTTGCTGCGGTGTGCAGTCCGAGCTCATAACTGTCTCAAAACCAGGATCCAAGCCTCACTCAGTCAGTACCTTCCAGTCTCACTCACAATGCTTTAACATATGAAAATCATCCCAAACCAATGATAATTTAGAATAAACTGGCAAATTACGAGATTGGGGCATGAAACATATACTATAATTGGACTGAGTACATGAAAACAATAATCATAAATAGAGACATCAATAATCGACTGTTCCAGTCTGAACATATCGCCGTGAAGCCTTAACAATTATACTTAACATGAATTCTATTGCGTTCAAGGTAAATGCCAGCTTCACAGTACAAATATCAACCTGAGATAACCATTAGACAGTTCCATGGGGTGAGCCAGGCTACAAACATTCGGTGTACACCCACATGCCCGTCACTTGGCAAGTGTGTCACCTTAATTAACATCGAATATCAAATAGTTTGGGGTTTCGAACCCTCAGTTTCAAGTTTGGAAGCGTTACTTACCTCAAAATCGGCTAATATACTACTCCGCAGCGCCCTTGCCTCTAAATTGCGCCTCCGAGTGCTCCAAATCTACCAACAATCAGATGTATATCATTATAATATGCTAAGGAACTAATCCAAATCGAAATGTATCAAGAATACTCAAAAATCCCGAAATTGGTCAAACCCGACCCCCTGGCCCACGTCTAGAAACTCAGAAATTTTAATACAAAATTGTTCTTCATCATATTACGAGTCCATACATATAAAGAACACTAAATTCGGAGTTCAAATGACCCCTCAAATCCCCATTTTAAAGACTATTAATCTCAAGCCCTAATTACCCAATTTTCACTGATTTTTCCCTAATTTTCCACCATAATCTGACCTTTAATCACATATAAAAGAGTTTAGAGTCCAAAAACCTTACCTCAATGAAGAACTATCGAATCCCCTCTTCAAAACCCTTCCAAAAGCTTCAAACACGGATGAAATATTGAAAAAGATGGCTAAAATTCGCGAAGGCACGCTTTTATACTTTTTGTCCAGTGATTCCGCACCTGCGACCACTTACTCGCACCTGCGGATCCCAGGTGCGCACCTGCGGAAAACCCCAAGGACCTCAAATCTCGCACCTGCGATGACCTCCCGCACCTGCGGCCTCGCAGGTGCGGCAATTACCTCGCACATGCGGGATCTTCTCACTCAACCAAACTTCCGCACCTACGGTGCCATGTCCGCTCCTGCGGAACCGCACCTGCGGCTCCCCATTCGCAGGTGCGAAAATACCAGTACAACAACATCAGCAACAACAAAACCATTCCAACTCCCCGTTAACCATCTGAAACCATCCCGAGCCCCTCGGGACCCCAACCAAACATAACATCAAACACAACATCAAAACCCCAAAAATACATCGAATTCAAGCCTATGAACTTTGAATTTTCTAAATTCCACCAACGATGCCGAAACTACCCAAAATAACTCCGATTGACCTGAAATTTTGCAGACATATCCAAAATGACATTACGAACCTGTTCCAACTGTCGGAATTCCATTCCGACCCCGATAGCCTATTTTCCATTGCCAACCGGAAATCGCCAAAAACTAACTTCCGCCAATTCAAGCCTAATTCTACACCGGACGTCACAAAAATATTTCGAACACACTCCTAAGTACCAAATCACTTAACGAAGCTATCTGAGCCATAAAATCTGCATTCCAATGTCGTTTCCCAATAGGCCAACTCTCAGTTGACTTTTCCCATTAATAGGCTATCTTTAAAGGCAAAATGACTGAACTCTCACTACAACCATTCGATTTTAAGCCTATCGACTCTAACACATCAATAACAGAATAACCAACCAATGACAAGTCAACAACAACAATTATAATGCAGGTTCTACGTAACGATGGACCGGGTCGTTACACATACTTAAAGATAGTCTTAAGTACACATAATTAACATGTCTCATCGATCAATCTACTAAGTTAAACAAGTCTATCACATAGAACAATGAACATATTGAACAATTGAGATGGAGAAGAGTTTCAGTGACTTACTAGTTCGAATGAAACAGGAAAGGGTTAAGCAATGAGGCAATGATCATCAATAGCAGCAAACAACAATGCAAATTTCTGGATTTGGATTCCAGCCAGCCAGGAATCAAAACAAAATATAGTAGTATAGAGTATAGAGTTTAGTAGTGAGAGTAATTTCGAATTCTTAGTCTTGTTCTAAGGGGAAAAAGGGGAGGGGTTTAAATAGCATTAGACTAGGGTGCATAAACATGGAAATAATCAATCAAGGTATTTAAGGAAAAACTCAACACATTATTAAGGCAAGTCAGAAATGACAGTGCATAGACGCGTATAACAGTAATCAAAACATGTCTGGGAACAACTAAGGCAAGTAGTCATAGATAGCCAGAATCGGCAGGAAAATAAAGAATTGAAACCCTAATTTTAGGGTAAGTAAACAGATGCATATAGATACTCGAAAACATTAAAGAGGGAGTAATCAAAATTAAGGAACCATAACAGATCTGGAAGATCTGAGCCCTAATTCTGGGTGAGTAAAACTAGTACGAAAATCACAAGATATTTCACATAGACAGGTACACGAAACATTTAAGAAGATATTCGACCATAAATAGAACTAGAACATATCTTGAGCCCTAATTTAGGGCAAATAAATTAGGCAAAAACTTTTAATGAAAAAATTGCAAAGAAAATAGACATGCGGAAACATAAATGAGATTTTAACAAAAATAAGAACAAAATTTAAACAGGTCTTAAAAATATCTAAACTCTAATTTTTAGGAAAAATAGAGAATTAATAGAATCTCATAGATTCGTACCCAAAGAGGTGAAAAATGAACATAGATGGAAAAAATGGGGAAGTTCGAACCAGATTTGGTCCGGAAATAGGGAAATCGGCTTGCTATGTTAGGCAAGCTACTAGGTTATACCATAATCGAGTAGCCAGTAACGAGATACGACTGATAAGGCAAGTAAATCATCAAGAGATTCCATATTCTATTGGAATCGGAGAAAGGCTAGGGTGACAACGCCTAGGGTTTCAGAGAGAGGGACGAGAGATGAGAGCATATGAGGGCGGCGGGTTTGGGATTATGAGTGATTAGGGTTAGGTAGTTAGGTTTAAAGGGGTGTGAGGAATGTGGGTCGTTGATCTCTAAGTCGTTGATCTTAGAGATCAACATCCAGGATTTAAAGAGAGGTTGGGTCGGGTTGGTTAATGGGTCGCGAACGGGTTGGGAGTAATGGGTCATTGGTTTGGGCTAGGGTTATTTGGTCTAGGTATTGGGCTGGGGGTTAGTTCGAAAATAGGTTTAGAAAAATAGGCTATTAGTTAAATACCCACTTTTTTAATTAATAAATAATTCGTAAAAATGATAAATAAAATAGTAAAAATATTATTTGTGCATAAAAAGGATTAATGACAATTATTTAACACTATAAAAATATAAGAAGTTATTTTTTGCAGAAATAAAGTAATTATAAGTATATACATGCTATTATTGCAAATTTTAATCTTAAAAATACAAATATAATTATAATAAATATAGCAAAAATATTTAAATCCTGGTATGGATGTAAATGATGAAGTTAGATGATAAAATCATCATAAAATAATTTGTGATGCAATTAATGATTATTTATCTAATAAAATATGGGAATAAATTGATTTAAAAATCTCTAAAATTATAGGAAAATTACTTGTATGTATTTATAAATCAATTGATGATGCATATGTACTATTTTGAAAGTATATGTACATTTAAAAATACAAGGGAAAAATTGGGTATCAACAATGACCATCCTGGAAAATGACATGAACAAATACTATGGTTGTTGGACTGATGAAGATACATCAGACGATGAATGCAAGGAAAATACTAAAAACTGTTTCATGACACGAGGTGAAACAAGCGAGGTAAGATCTTATAACTATGATAGATGTAATGAATTGCGGGATATTCTTGACCTTACCCTAAGAGAGTCTTCAAAAAATGTTGAATGAACTAAGGAGACTCAATAGAGAAAAGAAACAATGGGAACTTAAGCTTGAAGTCTGTGAAATCGAAAGAGATGTACTTCAAGATGAAGTTCAGGAATTGCTAATGTAACTTAATGCCATGCGCAGGTCCACCAGTCACAGTTCTGTCAATTCTAATTAGGCAACTTCAAGTCAATTAGAAAAGGACCGGTTAGAACTGAGTCCACAAGTACTAACACAAATGGTAAATCAAAACTGGATCAGCCCCTATGTATCATTATTGTAACAAAATTGGACATAAATACTCTTTTTATCGATTTTGTAAATCTAAAGTTTCAAGATGGATTTGGAAACTCAAAAATAATCTTGATCTTAGTAGAACTAACAAACAAGGACCCAAGAAAGCTTGAGTACATAAAAGAAGGTGAATTCTATTTTGCAGGAACAACACAGAAAGAGCTTTAAAGAAAAATGGTATTTGGACAGTGCGTGTTCCAGTCACATGACAGGTGACAAAAATCTGTTCAAAGAAGTCACAAAAATAAATGGTGAAAATGTCAAATTTGGTGATGATTCACAAGGAAAGATAGTTGGTATCGGTAAAGTTCCATTCATAAATAATTGGGACATTGCAAAGGTATATCTTGTAGATGGACTCAACTACAATCTCTTGACCATAAGTCAGCTATGTGATTCGGGATATGAAGTAAAATTCAAGAAAACAGGATGTGCCATTGAGGATGAAACATGTAAAACTATTCTTCCAAGAAAAAGGTATGGAAATGTTTATATTCTTGATGTCATTGAAAATCTAGACAGTCACATTTGTCTAGCATCCATTTTCTGATGATCCATGACTTTGGCATAAAAAACTTGGTCATACAAGCATGCATCTTATTGAAAAACTGTCCAAGCATGATTTAGTTACTGGTCTTCCCAAACTCAATTTTTCTAGAAATCATGTGTGTGATGCATGTTAGATTGCTAAAAAAAAACTAGAAACTCTTTCAATACAAAGGATAGTGTGTCCACTACTAAGCCATTTCAATTACTTCATATGGACTTGTTTGGACCCACTAGAACTGCCTGCATTGGAGGTAAATGATATGTTTTTGTTATTGTTGATGATTACTCACATTTTACATGGGTAATTTTCTGATCTCATAAAGACGAATCTCTGAAAATTTTTGAGATTTTTGCAAACGAGTTGAAAGAGAAAAAAGCTATCTGATCACAACCATCCAAAGCGACCATGGAAGAGAGTTTGAAAGCAGATCCTTTGAAGAACTCTGTAATGATCAAGGGTATATCCATAACTTCTCAGCCCTAAGATCACTCCAATAAAATGGAGTAGTTGAACGCAAGAATAGAACTCTACAAGATATGGCAAGACTAATGATATTAGAATATTCATTGCCAAATCACTCCTGGGCAAAAGCAGTCAGTACATCATGCCATATTCTTAACATGTGCCTCATAAGACCTATTTTGAAGAAGACTCCATATGAATTATGGAACAGTAAGAAGATAAATATTAGCCATTTTCACCCGTTTGGAAGTAAGTGTTTCATTCACAACAATGGTAAGGATAACCTTGAAAAATTTGATCCAAGGAGTGATGAAGGTATTTTCCTTGGTTACTCTATTAACAGTAGATCTTTTAGAGTTTTCAACAAACGTACATTATCTGTTGAAGAATCAGTGCATGTTATATTCGATGAAAAAACTCTATGGCCAAGAAAGGAATTATTGCAGGTGATGAAAACATCAGCCAAGAAGTATCACAGACAAATAAACCACGGAAGTGGATTGATATCCCAACTACAGTCACGGAGTCGACTAATGAACCTGTGATCAATCCTGTTGAACCACAAAAAGAGTCGACTACTTCTGCAGTTTGAACCCAACCGAATGAAAGGAGAAGTGAACCTAAATTTCCTCAAAAATTCATCATAGGGGATCCAAGTGAAGGGATGAAAACCAAAGGGTCTCTCAAAAATAAATTAAATATTGCACTCATCTCTCAAATAGAACCAATGAAAGTTGATGAAGCCCTAAAGGACTCTAGCTGGATACAAGCCATGCAGGACGAACTTGATCAATTCGACAAAAATCAAGTTTGGGAATTAGTTCCCAATCCTGCAAACGCTACTGTAGTCTGAACAAAGTAGGTATTTCGAAAAAAGCTAAATGAAAAAGGAAAGTTAGTAAGAAATAAATCCCGACTAGTAATTGAAGGGTACTCACAGCAGGAAGGAGTCGACTATGATGAAACATTTGCATCGGTAGCACGGTTAGAATCAATTTGTATATTTCTTGCCTATGCATCTTTCAAAGCTTTTAAATTATTTCAAATGGATGTCAAAATACTTTTCTAAATGGTTTTGTTGATGATGAGGTATATGTAAAACAACCCCCTGATTTTGAAAACTCACAATTTCCTTATCATGTGTACAAGCTAGCTAAAGATCTTTATGGACTCAAACAAGCTCCTTGAGCTTAGTGTGAAAGATTGAGTTCTTTTTTAACTAATCATGGGTTCATAAAAGGTAAGGTGGATACTACTCTATTTATCAAGAGATACTGAAGGTAATCTTATTATTTAAATCTATGTAGATGATATTATATTTGGTAGTACTAATCTTCTTTTGTGCAAGATTTTTCAAATCTCATGCAAAGTGAGTTCGAAATGAGTATGATGGGAGAGCTGACATTTTTCCTTGGACTACAAATCCATCAATCAGAAAGTGGAATTTTCATCTGCCAAACAAAATATACAAAGTAATTGATTCAAAATTTTGAATGAGAAATGTCAAATCAATTGGAACTCCTATGAGTCTGTCTACAGTTTAGACAGAGATGAACATGGAAAATCAGTAGACGAAACCAAGTATCGTGGAATGATTGGATCTCTACTATATCTAGCGGCTAGTCGACCATATATCATGTTGAGTTTTGGTAAATGTGCTAGGTTTCAGTCATCTCCTAAAGAGTCTAACTTAACAGCAGTAAAGCGAATTATTCGCTATATCATTGGAACCACCTCTTACGGACTTTGATATCCTCTCTCTAATAATTTTAAGCTTGAGGGTTTTTCAGATGTTGATCTCGCAGGTGACAAAGAGGAAAAAGTACAAGTGGGACTTGTCAATAAGCATTAATCTCCTGGAACAGTAAGAAACATGGATTAGTGGCTCTTTCCATAACCGAAGCAGAGTACATCGCAATTGGACAACGCTATGCTCAATTGCTATGGATGTCTCATAAATTGAGTTACTATGAACTATTTTTCAAGCCTATTCAAATATTTTGTGATAATTCTTGTGCTATTTGTCTATCAAAAAATTATGTGCATCATTCTAGAGCTAAGCATATAACTATTAAGCACCATTTTATTAGAGATCATATTTTTAAAGGCAACATAGAATTATTGTTTGTTAGTTCCACTGATCAATTAGCAGATATATTCACAAAACCATCGCTAGAAGACATATTTTGTGCATTACGTGACTCTATTGGCATTATTTCCGTAAACTCATGATTTTAGGGCCTTTGTGGTATTTTTACTTATTTTTGTATCTTAGTTTAAATATTTCCTTAAGTGTGTAAGATGCATTAATTATGTGTCTGTTGCTTTTCTTGTTTCACACCTTTCAACAACCTTTCAGAGACCGGTCAATCATTGCGTCAAATCTCTGACGCCTTCTCATTCGTAATCAACCGTCGTTTATCACTTTTTTAGTTCAAAGCCTCATCTGTCCATCTCACATTGTTTGTATCTCCACTCCCCTGTTCCAAACCCTACCATGGCAAAGCACTCCAAAAATCCATCCGCTTCCACTCACAAAAGCACTCACTCTAGGGCAAATTCTCTTCTCAACCTCCTGAACCAATCAATCTAGGATCAGACCACTCCGAGGACTTTGCCTCCTCTCAAGATCTCTCAGATGATGCTCGCAGCCTCAACGAGAAGGCCCTAGGAAAATGACCTATGACAGACCTCCCTGAAACCGCCACTCCAAAAAAGCCCAAAACTGATCTCTCCAGTTCTTTTGAGTCTGACCTAAATTTTTGGGACTCTCCAAACAAGGATGCCTCATTTATTTCAAAGACAAGCCTATCGCTCATGTCAGAGTTTTCGATTTAAATGTCATGGACAACTTCAACTGCAAAGTGAAGGAACTCTTCGACTTTTAGTGTTGGAAAATTTTTCTCTCCTTGCCTCCTCCTAAGGTATATGAACCCCTTGTTAGGATATTCTATGCTAATCTTTGCTCTAGTAAACCTGATAAACTAGAAACCTTGGTTCTTGGAAAACGTATTGTTCTGGACTGTACTCTATTTGATACTATTTTTCAATGTAGTTGTTCTGGCTTTTCTATGCTCTTTAAGAATACCTGGCCTAAGGACTTTGATATCTCTTTTGATTAAGCTAAAAGATGTATAGATGAATTACCCTCTAACTCTCTCCCTAGTCAACTAGGACCCATTGATGTATGTTTTAAAACTCATGTCTTAGCAAATATTGTAGCAACCACTCTTCTTCCAAGAACTGGATCATTCTTTACATTCTCCCAATGTGATACCTTCTTAGTTTACTGCCGTCTGACCAAGCACAAGGTCAAGTTGTCCTTTTGGGTCATCAATTTCATGATAGAAAGTGCCGATGATCCCACAAGTCTTCCTTATGGTGTGGTTATCACCCATCTGCTAGAAGCCAACAATATATCCCTTGTTGACCATCCCTACATCAGTGTCACCAAGTGTTACAATTCAAGGGGATTTGCTAGCATGGGTTATATTTCCGTAAAGGGTGCCTAGATCAAGAAACAAGAAAGTGTAACCAAGAATGTCCCCTCTGATTCCAAGGCAAAGGCTCACGTGTCTCATCCAGTACAAATGATTCTGACTTCTTAGAAAAGCTTGTTTCCATCAATGAAACATTGTCTGTCATCAAGAACTCCTTAACCTCTATGCAAAGCCAGATTGAAGAATTCCATGGAACGACAAAGGAGACAGAGTCCGACGTGTCCAAGATTTGAGTGCAGATTCTCAAGACCGCAGAAAAAGAAGTAAGGGCCTTCAAATAGATGCACGACAGAATTGATGGGGTCTCTGTCACAGTGAATGCTAGCTTTGATCGTCTCAAGGAGGCAGTTTGCAACACCCTTACCTTCTTTCTTCGTCGCTAATATTTGGTTGTTTAAGACAAATTTCTTAGTGCTATGTTTTTGCGACTGATGATTCAGTCATTGGTTGTACTCTTAGGACAAATACTTTTAATTTCTTTGCGTTTCTTTTGTTTTTGTTGATGATAGGGGGGGGGGGGGATAGTAAGCAAGCTTAAGCCATGCGTTTCTATATATTCCATGCTTCTGTGTTCTGTGTTTTGTGCTCTGTTTTCAAATTGCAGGTACATCATACGATATAAAACTGAGGGGAGTCGCCTACAAATGAGAGGGAGCTAGCTACAAATGAGGCACAACAGAATGTCCAACTGAGGGGGAGTCGACTAAACATTTCTACCAAGAAACGCGAATAAAAGGAGGGGTTGACTACAACATACTCAAGGCGGCTGATCAATAGTGAAGTATTTTTAATGTTATTTTGTCATCATCATAAAAGGGTAGATTGTTAGATCTCAGTAAATTTCAATGATGCAAAATAACCAACCACTCCATATGTGCAGGAAATGATATGAGCAATAATATGGAGGCACATATGAATCAAACGAAAAAGGAAAGAGAAGCGGACACATCAATCAAGAAAGATGGCAAAATCAATTAAAAGAGATATTATAGGAAGGATCTAAATCAAAGGAGATTATTGGCACGAAGTCATCCGCAAAAGATTCTCCCACATAATGACGCCAATCGAAGGCATCAATCAAGGGATCTGGAAACGGGAATATTCTCTCAATTAAGGAAGAAATCACTCAAGCCCGCGAGTCATGAAAAGTATGAATCAATCTACTAATCTGTCTGAATACAAACTCCCTGGGGTTCGCAATCTCTCAAAAAGATGTATAAGACTTGAAGTCATCGAGAAGTATAAATACCTACTACACTGGCCTGGAGCGATTTTAATTAAACCAATTTCAATCTCTTTGTTCTACTTCAAACAGAATATTGTAGTCTACTTTAGATTTCTTGTGTAACAAAGAAGAGAAGAGAGAGAGAAAAGAACACTGGTAAGGCATTGTATCAACTATAGAAAGTAGAACGAGTGAAAAATATTGTTGGTGTATAACAACATCAACTCATCTGTACTAAGCCACTTCATACTTGAAATAGATCGCCCTTGCAACCCAAGGAGATCGGACGTAGGATTCACTCTGAATCTGAACCAGTATAAAAACATATTGTGTCATTTACTTTCTGCAATTTATCTTTTTCATTCGATTCCTGAAAATCCCAGCCGACTAGAACTCAAATTAGTCGACTACTTCGAAAAAGAAAAGAAAAAATCACAGTTCACCCCTCCCTATTGCACTTTCAGTTATTAAACCAAATATAAACAAAAGGCTTAAATTACTTTACACAAATTTGGCCACTCCAGACATAAGTGATATCCACATCACTAGTGCCAAGAAGAAAAACTCACCACCTCAAGTATATAATCTGCCTTATGATGCTCGGAATAAACAAGATCTAACCACAGACGTAAGAGGACAACCTTACATTGGAGATGGACACTGAAATAGAAATTAAATTCGAAGTAAGTGCTCAAAATGGCAGAGTCTCGTACTTATAATGTGTTATAAAATAAAGGCTATAAAGTAAATGAACAAAAGACAAGTATAGAGAGTGATTGATATATTATTTAACTTCAAACTGATGTACATGATGAAGAAATTTCTTCTATTTATAGAAGAAAGGAAGTTGTTGTGTAAGCTGCTACTGCAAGCTGCTGTGTAAGCTGCTTGTAAGTTACTACTGCAAGCTGCTATGTAAGTTTCTTGTAAGTTGTTATTGTACCAGCTATAGATAATCTTTTACAGGAGTAATATTTATCCACAATGGAGTACCGAAATGATAAGCTTCTTCAGAAGGCTTATTTCCAATAGAGTACTAAAAAGATAGACATATTTGCATAAAATTTGTCTGGGGCAGCCACTTTTTAAAGTGGTATTTAATTTTTATCCAATATTTTTAATGCTTAACAATAGTAGCCACTAGTCTATTAAAATTGATGTGAAAAAACTGTGTTAACCTTTCTTCTATCTCTTTCATGTGTTAGGAAGAATAATTGTGCCGCTATATGTGAGACATAAGGATTTTCCGGTGGCGATTGTCGTGGACTCTGCCGCCATTGTTTCTGTACTAGGCCATGCTAAGAATGTTACTATATGTTATATATATAAACATAATTTGAGAAACTCTTGAATAAGCACTATGGTTGCTCAAAGATTAATGTGCTAGTTTTGTTACTAATTAAACTAGTTGTGATCTTTGATGCGTATGCAATTATGGTGGTAGATGTATTTCGGTTTGTGATTTCTATGATGTATTTTTGGTTTTCTGCTACGTTATGGATCCTGAACTTACAGTTACAAATTCAAAAGTTAAGGACACTTGGTCCTGAACTTCGAGTTCCAAGTTCAAAAGTTAAGGACACTTGATCTTGAACTTAGAGTTACAAGTTCAAAAGTTAAGGACACTTGGTCCTGAACGTAGACTAACAAGCTCAAAAGTTAAGGATCTATCAATAGGTCCTGAACTTAGACTTATAAGTTCAAAAGTTAAGGACAAGTAGTCCTTAACTTGGAGTTACAAGCACAGAAATTAAGGACAAGTGGTCCTGAACTTCAAGTTCCAAGTTCAAAAGTTAAGGACATGTAGTCCTGAACTTAGAGTTACAAGTTCAAAAGTTAAGGACACTTGACCATGAACTTTATGAGCAGAAGGGTATTTTCGTCCGGGCAGGTAAAATTTATTAAAGCAGTGGCTAAAGACTAAAGATATTTTAAACAGTGACTTAAAAGTAAATACACATATTATTAGTGGCTAACCGTGCACTTTCCCGTATTTGCTGTAGAGTCCAATATGAGTAAGCTTTTTAAAAAAAACTTATTTATAAGAGAGTACTAAATAGACAGCTACACTATAATATATTTATAAAAAGAAGTATATATTAGCAACACAATAATCCATTATTTAGAGATGAAGACTTGGCCACTAACATAAATAGCTGTCGCTCTCTTAATTCAGGCATCGATTCACTCTTCCGTGGCCATTAGCACTCAGATAAATACACTATTCTTTGTGTAACATAAAAAGCCATTTTCAAACTCCACCCATAACCACTAATCCCATTTCCCCCCATAAAGTCTTTGACTTTAATTCCCTAACTCTATCTTCCACTATTCCACTCCACTTTATTCTCTACTTCTCCTCAACTTTCTTCTTCCTTTTTCATCACCATAATCTTCGAATCAGTTCTACACACTTTACCAGTTTTCTTTTACCTGTCACAAAAGTACACGTGTCGTGTAAATGTGTTAACAAACATTGGTGTTTTAAACCTGTCAACTTTCTTCTGCTTGATCAATCTTGACAGACAGAGAGAGAGAGAGAGAGTAGAGGAAGAGGGATATGGGTTCAGTAGATTTGGATGATATTATAAACCGTTTAATTGAAGTTCGACATAGACCAGGGAAACAAGTGCAGCTATCTGAATACGAAATCAGGCACCTTTGTCTCAAATCTAAAGAAATTTTCTTGCAACAGCCTAATCTTCTTGAGCTTGATGCACCTATCAAGATCTGTGGTACATGCACTCTTTTATTATTTTCATGTAGATCTCTGTTTTTTAATGGAATTTGAGTTCCCTGAATTGGGTTTGAGTTTGTTGTTGCAATTCTTTAAGTTGGTGTCTTTTATAATTTTATTTTATGTAAAGATTTAGTCTTTGATTTTCTTTTTGTTTTCTTTCAAAAGTAATATTGGTTGTTAACTTTAATTGGGTTCTAAGAGCATGAGGTTTAGTGCTTGAAGTTGATGTTGTTGTTTTAATTCATGATTAGGTTGAAGGGTGTCACTATATGCTAAGGAGTCGTTCGGTTGGGAAACGAGTTATTCTAAGATTAATTACCCCGGAATTAGTTATACTGTAATTTTATCCCAACCAAATATCGAATAAACTCATCTCAAATTTAATTCTTGGATTAATTATCCCTTATCCCTCGTACCAAACGATTAGTTTCCATCAAATTAACATCATGAATTGGCTAGTTTTACTCTGGCTACCATTATAAAACTGTGAAATTAGCCTTTGGCATGTTTCTCTTTTACACAATTCTTATTCCAATTTTCTATGATCCTTTCCCTAAGTGAGCAAATTGAATAGTCCTTGCTTCTTGTTATCTAACTGAACCAGTGTGAAGGGCTCTCCTTTCTATGTTTGGTCCAAGAGACTGCTTGATTTACTTCACTTATGTAAAGAATACATCCTCTGCCTTGCAGTCTAATACCGGAAGGTTTTCAAATGCTATTATGGCTGCTGTGTTCCCTTTGATTTTCAATTCTCCTCTTTTTTTCCCAATAGAGCAAGAATTAACACGCACTGCTCTTCTTTTTATTTCTGCTCGTTTTGCTCTCCCCCTTTTTTTGGATAAGTAATCATAGTATTGTTGAATTAGCACTAAGTGAGTGCTGATATGTACAAAATTGTTTGCTTACAAATGATGAAGGCAGTTCCTAATAGAGTGTGAAGGAACTCAAAAATTCTATCTAGATTGTATACATCTATTAAGTTAGTCCAAAAAGCTAGGAAGTTCAAACATTTGTGAAATGAGTGTGCGAAAGCCTTCAAAATTATGATTGTTCCTTTCCTTCCATATTACCCATAGGACGCAGGCACGTATAGACTATATTGCACCAGACAGTCTTGAGCTCACTCCCCTTTTCTCTCTGGTCAAACCTAGTCTTAATCTCGATTCTGGAATTCATTGTTCAAACTAAAGACTCTCTGTTTTGGTCCTTAATTGGTTCATTCTCTTACGTAATTAAAGTGAGCTTTCTTTTTAATGCATGCAATCTCTCTATATGGGCATGCAATTAATATGTGGAGTCCAACTTAAATCATTGTTAGGTTAAGCTTTTTTCTGAGTTGTAAATGCTGCCGGTCATCTTGAGATTTACCAATTTGCTCATCAGTTGATAAAATAATCAAAGTGCTTTGTGGTTTGTCATAAATTTCAACGTGCAAACTGAGAAACTCTATTAGTTAACATGAAATTTCACCTATTATAGTGATGTGTTGTATGACTTTCATACTATCTATTTAAGGTATGTCTACTCTTTGGAACTAAACTTGCATGTTTCAGTTATAGGGTTGTGGAATGAACCAGCAGTATTTCTTGGTTTACTTACTCCTTTTTCGGAAAAAAGAAAGTCTTCCATTATTAGCTTATACGTCTTTATTCCTGTTGAAAATAAGTAACAGTTGTGCAAGAAATGAACAACTACATTCAACAGAGAAAATGCAACTTTAATCTTTATTTATTTGTTGATTCTATATTCCAAGTGCATTTATTCAACTGATATTTTGCCCTTTTTCTGTTGTGAAAATGGAAGTAAACTGTAAAAGAAGTAGCATTTTTAACTGGCTTGTTTGAAACTGAACAGTAAGCAAAAAAATTTAGAAAACAAAAAAGGAAGAAATAAACATGAAAATCTTAAATTAATAGCATCTTATGATCGAGTTCTCCTCCCTTTCCACAAGAGAGTTTAACTGCATCTGGTTCCACACCTAGGTATTTCTAATACCTGCTCAGCAGGAATTCTTAAGATCAACCGAGTATTATCCAAATATAATCTGTTCTGTAGAAGTACATTCAAACTTTGACCTGTTGATACAAGAACCAGCCACCTTGCTGGTTTAGGTCATACCTTTTTGGCAGCTATGACAAGGCTAGCTAAAACTGAAAAACTGGTGAATTTACTAATCCAGATGGTGGCCAAGCGGGTTTTCATGGCATAAAGAAACTATTAGAGTATTAATTATCCGCTCTACTTTTTCTCACTATCTCCCTCCTAGTGTATAAGTTTGTAAATCCTTCCTACCAAGAACAATGCATTAGCAGTCTAGCTTCAAGAATTTTCTCGAAAGTTGAATCATCCATATCTAGATCCCATATCCAATTAAATTTGGCTGTAAAAGCATCGGTTCAGCACTCACAAGTCACTGCCACTATGCACTTTTGTACATTTCGTCTGACCGTAAGCGCTCTCTCAGAAGATCTAAGTTGATTGTATTCTTTGCTTCGAGTTGTGCATGTATCCTGATTACCAATTTGTTCCCTTTTATTCAATTTTATTGTTAATTTTGGTAAGTTATATTTTCCAACCCCTCCTTCCCCCGTCAACACATTTCTTTGCTGCTCATTGTCATTTTTGAGGGACCAATTTGGTTGTAACCCCTTAAAAAATTAAAACATATTTCAAAACATTACTTGCTATTTCTCTCTTTCTCTCTCCCTTTTATGTGGGGAAGAAAACATGACTTGCTATCTAATTCTTTTCATGGCGCCATGCTTGGCTAGGGGATATCCATGGTCAATATTCTGATCTACTGAGGTTATTTGAATATGGTGGATTACCTCCAAGATCCAATTACCTATTCTTGGGCGATTATGTGGATCGTGGGAAGCAGAGTCTGGAAACAATATGCCTTATGCTTGCATATAAAATAAAGTATCGTGAGAACTTTTTCCTTTTGAGGGGAAATCATGAATGTGCTTCTGTGAATCGTATATATGGATTCTATGATGAGTGTAAACGAAGGTTCAATGTTCGATTGTGGAAGATATTCACAGATTGTTTTAACTGCATGCCTGTAGCAGCTCTGATTGACGAAAAGATATTGTGCATGCATGGCGGACTCTCCCCCGAGCTTTATCATCTGGATCAGATCAGGAACCTCCACCGACCAACTGATGTTCCAGAAGCTGGATTGCTTTGTGATCTTTTATGGTCAGATCCTAGTAGAGATGTTAAAGGGTGGGGAATGAATGATAGGGGCGTTTCCTATACCTTTGGCCCAGATAAGGTGACAGAATTTCTTCAGAAGCAAGATCTTGATCTCATTTGCCGTGCCCACCAGGTTCAGCAGCCGAGTGCTTCTAGTTGTTGCTTTTCCCTTCCTTTTCTTTTCAGAATTTTGTTTCTTAAAATTTTACGGTTTATTTGTACTTAATGTAGGTTGTGGAAGATGGATATGAGTTTTTTGCTAACAGACAGCTAGTGACTATTTTCTCAGCCCCTAATTATTGTGGAGAGTTTGACAATGCTGGTGCTATGATGAGTGTGGATGAGACACTGATGTGCTCTTTCCAGATATTAAAGCCGGCAGAGAAGAAGCCTAAGTTTGGATTTGGAAGCACCGCTTATAAAAATGGAACTCTAACCAAAACAAAGGTAAATCTTTCTTCACTGAATACCTTTTGTTACACAGAAAAAGGTAGGGTGTCATTGGTTTATTGATCCTTGGTTCGTGGACCTGTAAATATGGGATGGTGGATCGGGGTTTGGTTAACTCATTGGTCTTTATGTAGTTGAAGTTTTAGGCCCCTTTTCCGCTGCCTAGGTTACATCTTTAGATTAAGAATACCCATAAGGGAGTGTTTTTCAACAAGATGATCAATTTGGATCTTGATAGTCATTTAATTAGTTTTGATGACCGGATCTATTTGGACCAGTAAAAATTCTTTGCATAACCCCTTAAGTTCTTTAATCTTCTTTATGAAGATATATAAAAGGTGGTGGTACTTGGACGTTGAGATTTCAATGTTGAATGTATAGCCTGCATTCACTTTTTCAGCTCTCGAAATCATGCACGGGTCAGAAAGTTGCTCTATTGTTCCTAGCAAAGTCACATTTTATCAGCCTTGAAGAGTATGTTCCTGGTCCATCATCCCTTAAAAATTCATAGCTCGATTATAGCTTCCTTTTTTTTTGCAGTAGGAAATATTTTGCATTCCTCGCGACATTGGGTCAATGACTTTGTGTAAATCGTCGCTACGCAGGCTACTTCTGGAATTCATCAGTAGTCTTAGGATCCAATAAAAGCTTCTACTCTTTCTACATAGCACATCTTGTGATCTCAGATTTCTAATCCAGTCAAGGCAGTTATCTAGAGACTGCATCAATTTTGTCGTGCTGTTTTTTCTTTTTATTCATATGCTTTTCTTCCTTTTCTCAGAGTCCTGGAGTCTATTTCATAGTACTTCTTTTGACCACAGTATTGTTCTTTAAATCCACATGCATTATTTCTCAATGCCCTCTTATTAGTGATAATTTAACACAAAGATCTACATTTGTTGCAGTCATTTCTCGGTAAAATAGGATGAGATGAACCAGACACTCAATAATAATTATTACCTCAGTCAGCTCCGTGGCATGCAGCCTCAGCCTCGTCAGGTATCAGGCTCGGGTTGGAAGCATCAAAGAAGACTCAGAAGATGAAGATATCTATGCACGATAGGAATCGAGAAATTTATGACAATTCTGATTGATGTGTATAATATAAACCAAAACCTGGTGAATGCGGCCTCTATTATTCACCAGCAAAAGATTTACTAACCTTTTTACTCTCAGGGAACTTTCGTGTGCAGTCTGATACAGGGGAAAGGATGATACCGGTTATGTGTAGGAGTGTAAATGAGTCGGGCTGTTTGTGAACAAAAGTTCAGCTCAAGCTCGTTTATTGAACGAGTTGAGCTGAGCTTGTGCTCACATTTCAGCTTGAAATAGTTTTCAAGCTATGAAACTCAGGTTGTTTGTTCGTTCATGAACACTTTTTTGCAAAATATTTATCTGCAAATATGAGGTCCATTAATAGCTAAATAAATGGTCTTCATTGCGATTCTTCCTAGAGTCATTGCTAGTCTAGTGAAAGTCCTGATAATGAGGGTTTTGCAATATCCTCTGATTTCAGCTGTTATCTTGGCTCAAGAATACTACCCAAATGCTCCCGCTCTCTCTGTGCGTCTCTATGTTCTTCTCTCCGAATATTGAACTAGGTTGAAGAGTACAATTGCTCCTGCTGCTGTAAAACAAGCCGGAGACGTTTAAATACAATCCCTCAGTTCAAAATAAGTTGAGATCGGTTATGAGAATTCTCACTTATTATGTTACTCCATTTAAATTCATCTGATCAGTTCAACCAGAGATATTCACCAACCATACGAAAATAGTTTGGTAACTTTGCTGTTTATTCTAGTCCTGCCATCCTATCTCTTTTTTTGCCCCAGCAGACACATTTCCAAGTTTGATTCTTCACCAACTATTTCAATTTGTCAAGTAGTGGTAGGTTTTCAGTCTAGGTTACTACGGAAACTGGAAATGTTGAAAATTATGTTTGAAAAAGAAGCGGGAATCGAGGCTGTGATGGTTTGGGCACGTGAAAAGGAAAGACATAGATGTCCGGGCCAGGAGGTGTGAGAGGTAGACCATGGCGGGCTTGAGGAAAGGCAAGGGTAGGCCAAAGAAATATTGGGAAGAGGTGATTAGACAAGACATGTCGGTGCTTCACCTAACCGAGAACATGACTAGCGATAGGAAGGTGTGGAAGTTGATGATTAAGGTGGTGGGTTGACAGGTAGTTGTGACTTTCTCCTAGGTTAGTACTAGTAGTATTCTTGTTGTTGTTGGTTGAAAGATACTTTTTTCTAGTTTGTTAGTATATCTGATACTTAGCTACCACGTCTATTATTTTTTTGAAAATTGTTACTGGAAATTGTTGCTCCTTGATTGTTACGATTTGATGTTACTTTTTCCCTCCTTTACTAGAAATTATTGCTCCCTCATTGTTACTATTGGATGCTACTTTTTCTCCGCTTTTTCCTTATTGTCTTTTATCTCCCTCTTCTTCTTTTTTCCCTCTTTCCTCTTCTTCTTCCTTTTTTCTTCATTGCCACCTTTTCTTGAGCCGATGACCTATCAGTAATTAGCCTCTCTGTTTCTTTAGGTTAGGGCAAGATTTGCATACACACTATCCTTCTCAAACCCACCCGTAAGATTATACTACCTTTGTTGTCTTTGGAAAAGAAGGTGAAAATGAATTTTGAGGTGAATTTATTAGTAATTCATGGTTGGGAACTCTGAGAAACTTCATTGCTTATCCTGTATTTGCTGATTAATATTATATTGAGTATTACTTACTAAGAACACATATGAACTTATGAAGTATCTATAGTTTCTTTTAAAAACTTCCTTACTGTGGACTTTGTCCTTTAGTCTACACCATGCACAGTATTTACTACATTATTACTTTGTCATTAAAAAAATAGAAACAAGACATAGACATATATGTAACATATAAAAATAATAGCCACCAAATACATATTTTGTATGTAACATATATTATACATATAATATATACATTATATATATATATATATATATATATATATATATATATATATATATATATATATATATATATATATATATTTTATATTTGACTAACAGATGTAATTTATTCAAGATACTAGAAAATTTTCAAGGCTAAAGATACAAAATGATCCAAAAAATTTATTCGTCTGAGATTCTCTTCCTCGATCACAAGTTTTTGATAAAGCTAAGCTGTTGATCATTAACCGATGACTTTGAAAAGTTATAGAAATTGACTTTAAATGCTAAAGTAATTGTTTACCTCGAAATACGAGTGATAATTAAACTTGTAATGTAATTATAAGATATGCGATCTAATTCAATGCCAATTGGTAAATAGCTAAATAAATAAAGGAATTAAACGATTTAAATGAATCAAACCGGTGTAATTGCAAGTTATCGACCGCGATCTGGATTAGAATCGAAATTAAGTGTGAAGAACAGTAAGAGCGACAATAGTATGAACAATAAGAACTATAAAGAGTTAAGAGCGAATAAAAGAGCAGAGTGCTTTGTATTTCCCAGTAATGGTGTAGGTGGTAAATGCGTGTGACGATGATAATGATAATGTCTCCTTTGCAAATGAAGACGATTCCTCTTTATCTAGTATAGGAATCCTAAATAAGGTATAACTCTTATTTTGGAAGTAAAATACATGATTGATACCATTAACCGTTAATGATTCTATCGGTTCCGAGATTCTCGCCGAGATTGGTGGTCGATCATCGATATCTCGTGATTCTGTTACTGTGGTGTCGATTTATCCCGATCTCAATCCCTTAGTCTTCATATTCTCTAAGCCCGAACTTGCTTCGATACCGGCTCGTTCTCGAGACATACTCTCGAACCCGTAAAATCGGGTATCCTTACCGTATACAGATAGTCCCCGTGTTTCTTAGAATGAAATGATCAGAAACAATTTGAGCCCTAATTTTTTGATACCTCTACCATGATGGCATCCTCATGAAGTAAGAAATGGATGTGACCGAAACGTCCAGTCGGTTCGGTTCCCAAAAAACCATCAATGCATGTCAGTCGTCGATCGGCCGCCAGTGGCACCGAACCGCTGTTTTAAACCTATAAATACCAGATCCTTAATAGATTCAAACTTTAATTTGCTTTGATCGCTAACCCTTGAGTTCACAATGATTCTTGCTTTCCTCTCATCGCCACTTACTAAACCACCATTATTCCACCAGAGACGCTAGTTCTAAACCTTCTTTTTACTCCATACTCATACGTAAATGGAAAAAACCTCTAAAACAGTATTGCAAAAGGAGAAAGCTCCATCTTCTTCCTCCCAGCCGGTCGACGATAAAACGCAGGTAGAACCGGCTGTCCATGAATACGTACCTAGCCCCTATGTCCTTAAAACTGATTTTAAGGTTGATAACCCCTCATCGGTGTCGGGCCGATGCGAACATGTGTCGGTGTACGTGTGTTCGATTACCGAGGGACATGTCGAGGCCATGAAGAAGGAGTGCGGATGGGGTCCATAGGTGGTGGTGCAAATTCCTACACCTGAAGAGAGCATCACCACACATGTGAAGGGGTACTTGAGTGTTTACACTTACCCCTTCACATTGGGTCTCATCGACCCCGTGATCTTTGACTTCTGCAAGAGGTACGAGGTCACCCTCGGTCAGCTCCATCCCTCACTCTGGCGCATGTGATCATGCTGCGCTTCTACTCCAACGAGGCCGGGGGTTTGGAGTTCACATTGGACTACCTTATTCGGTTATGCAAGCCTCGACTCTATCGAGGGCTAATCAGACTTAACTGCCGAGCAAACAAAGCCCTATTCATGAATATCGACGAGGATAAAGATCGGGGATGGATGAGTCGATTTATACGTGTGAGGACCTATGATCTAATACCAGAAGAAAAGATGTCGTTTCCCGTGGAGTGGAAAGCCAAACGTAAGTGACTTTTTGTTCTTTTGATTCTGTGTCTCTTTTGATCTTGTCTAACATTTTTCTTTGACCATGTAGCCGACCCTTGGATGCCCGGGTGGTGCCTGATTTTAAAGATTGCCTCCACCTTGACTCGCGCTGAACGAGTGTGGAGGGATTTGGCTAAAGGCAAGTGGGAGGCCAAAAACCATGATAAGGTCCCTTCTTACATATTCCAAAACAATTACTCCTTTTCTCCATTATTAATTTTCTGTTTATGCAGGCCTGACCAAAAATGCCATTATGAGAACTTCGAGCGAAGGTGGAGGAGCCACGTCTCCAGTTTCGAGGCTGGAAAAGCACAAGAAAATAAAAAAATCCCTCGCAATTCGAGGTCTCCAAACCCAAACCTCGAAGGGTTATGAGAAAAATAGTCGGCCTCTCAGCGGACGCGGTCCAAACGTTGAGGGACCAGGACGAAGAGGAGGAAGAAGAAGGCTTTTTGGCATTGATAGATCGCCCCAGAAAGGCTATCGAGGTTGCTTTGCATTCTGAGCTACCGCCTGCTGCAATCGAGCCTTATGTCGAGGAGGCTTAATCGGGGGTGATCCCCAAATCTCCTGAGATCGAGACGGTGTCTCGATCATCAACTTCTACACTGAGAAGGGCTGGTTCTAAGACCAGGAGGATCGAACAGAGCACTCCGAGTGATTCGCTCGGAGACATGACAATAGGTCCAATGCCTTCCATGTCGGTCTTTTTCGAAGGGGCGATAAGGGACGCCCAAAGGCTGAAGACCCCCCGAGATTGGTGGAGGCTCTAGCACTGGTGATCCTTTTCAGGATTGCTTTGTAGGGGTCGATGGTGCCTCCGATATCACTGATGCTTCGATCCTCATGGCGGAAGCTCATCATTTTTTTCCAAGGTAAGCACTTATTGTTTTTTGGTCATTCCCCTTCATCTTTTTTCTAAGGTTATTCTTTCTAACTTGTGCTCTTCTTCTTTGTATAGGCTTCTGCCAAGTTCCAAGCTGACCTTAGTCAGTTCGAGGGTGATCTTCAGAGGGTATCGGAAGAGAAGAACGCTCTAAATATTCTTTGTGGCCATAAGGACGAGGTCATAAAGGATCTCCGAGCGGACCTGGAAAAGGCTCATGAGGAGGAGTCCGAGTTGGACAAGCAGGTAACCGCCTTATTGATACAGTATGGAATTGACTCCACTGTGGAAGCTAATCCTTCGAAATCTCAACTGCAACAGAAGGTGGAGAAGATTGTCCTTCTTCGGGCGGAGTTTGACCAGGTTAAGGCCGAGTCCAATCGGTGGAAAGCTAGGATGGACCGTCTTGCTGTTGAAAAGGAAACAACTTTGGCCAAGTTATCTTCGGTGGAGGCCCAACTCCAAGACCTTAGAGAAAAAGGTTATGCTTATGCCAAAAGGGTCGAAGAGCTCAAAGTTGGGCTCAGCGAGGCCAAGGCTGAGATCGAAAAGACTAAGGCCAAGGCAGACAAATCCATAGCGCAGTACCGGGCCGACGTTGTAGCTATTCAAACCTAGCTGAGGGAGGCTTCCAATCGGGAGCAATGGCGTAGCGACTTGGCGAAGTACCAATCCTGGAGGGAAACCCTTGAGGAAATTCATGCTCGAGGTGTTGACCTCTCTGAAGAGATTGATCGGGCAAAAGAGCTCGAGGCCGAAGCCAGGCAACTCATTTCTTCCGATGATGATGATGATTATGGCGGGTCCGGTAGTGGAGAAGACGGAGGTGAGGCTGCTGAAGAAGATGCCTCCGAAGAAGCTTCTCGAGGAGAGGCCGTTGTTGAGGGGGATATCCCCGATCATACCTTTCATACAAATATTCGAGTTGTAGTTAATCGTTTGTTTAAGCTCGTAATAACCGAACCCTTGGGTTCGAATTGAGGGAGAGCGAGGTCTCGAACTCTAATCGTATCGGCCTATAGGCTTATTAGATTGGTCCTTAGGCTCTTTTATATTGACCCTTAGGATCTTTAAATCGACCCTTAGGCTCTTTTAGGTCGGCCCATAGGCTCATTAAGTTGGTCCAATTCGACCTCTAAAAATGGCTATAATTTTCCCCCTTTTGGCTAAAAGACTTAGTGAATTTTTTTTTATACATTAGCATGTGTTTTTTTGTACCCGTTGGGTTCAACGATTGGAGCCCAATTTTTTCTTAACTCGTTTGTCTTATGATAATTTAATACCTCTGAGAATTTCTCGAAGGTTGATATTATCGAAGCCTTTAAATTTTTTGAGGGCTGATTTTATCGAAGCCCTTTTTTGTTTGCTTTGCCGAGGGTAGCCTTTTTTTAACCGTTTTTTAAAAGTATTTGAAGGCCTTTAGTTTATGGTGGAAATAGGACGTCTCCGAGCCGCATTATTTCGGCTGTAGCCCTTTTATATGACCGTAGTCTTTAATATGGCCGTAGCCTTCGGGTACGTCTCTTGGACTTGTTTCCCGATAATGTTAGTCCCCGAGTGTGATGGCCTTGGCCTGTATATTGGGGGTGCCTCTTTGAGGTCTTATGATTTCAAACTTAGATAGCTCGAGTAGGCAGTCCCGAGTGTTCGAGGTATGCTTGCACTTGGCCCTTGAGCCATTTTTTGCAAGTGTTAGTTTTGCACAATAGATCATAAGCACATGACTCATATAATAGAAATTCTACTTCAAACACGTGATGTTTGAGAAAAAAGAGAGTGCTTCTTTGTATGATTCATACATGCGTACATGTTTTCGTTGTCGGGACTCGGCTAATCTATATGGACACGGTTCATTCGACCGTGTGGTCCATTACAAAATTCTTCCTATCAAGACCCATTTACATAACATCTGAGGGTAATGCCCCCCAGTATTCGAGGTTGATTGAAAAGAAGCCTTGTATACTGTTGAATTACCCCTAGGTAGCATATAGTTGTTGCCTCGCTAAAAACCTTGGAAAAACTCATTTGGGATAAAAACCGGTCTAAGGGAAAAAGAGTTAAAACCTGAGGTCTCGATTTCTTGGACCGAATACCCGCAACAAGTTAGTTTCGAATATTTAAGTAAATGAAAAAGGAGAATTCCATACCTTAGTAATAATATCGCTTGAGGAGTGATATGTTCAAATTATTCGACAATGTCTCACCGTCCATTGTTCCGAGCTTGTACGATCCTTTCCCGACTATGTCGAGGATTTGATAGGGTCCTTCCCAATTAAGACCGAGTTTCCCTTCATTGGGGTCTCGAGTATTGATGGTGATTTTCCTTAAGACCAAGTCCCCAACTTTGAAGTGTCGAAGATTGGTTCTTCTTTTGTAATACCTCTCGATTCGTTGCTTTTGCGCTGCTATTCGAACGAGTGCCACTTCTCGTCTTTCACAAAACAATTCGAGGCTAGTATTCATTGCCTCATGATTCGATTCTTCCATTGCATGTCGAAACCTGGCGCTGGGCTATCCGAATTCGACAGGTATTAAGGCTTCAGAGCCATAGACTAAAGAAAATGGAGTTGCTCCAGTACTGGACTTCGATGTCGTCCGATATGCCCATAGAACCACGGGCAATTTTTCTATCCACTTCCCTTTGGATTAGTTTAGCCTTTTCTTCAAGTTTTGGATGATAGTTTTATTTGTTGATTCGGCCTGTCCGTTTTCACTAGGGTGATAGGGTGTCGATAGTATCCTCTTTATTTTGTGATCTTCGAAGAATTTCGTTACTTTACTGCCGATGAATTGTTTGCCATTATCACACACTATCTCCGCAGGTATCCCGGATCGACATGCAATGTGATCCCATTGTCACGACCCAAACCGATGGGCCGCGACGGGCACCCGATACCTTACTCGACCGAGTACCAACATAACGTATCTTTCTTATTACATTATTACATACACATGACATATGGGCATAATAGGCCAACATAATCCTTTATAAACTCAAAATATAGGCCGACCAGGCCGTACAATCCTTTATATACGTGACATATGTCTACAATCCTCTAAGAGTACATAAATATCATAAAGGTCGGGACAGAGTCTCGCCTTACCAAACAATACGTGTCTAAATCGTACTAACCAAACAAGCGATGAAGCAAATGGAGCGCACCAACATCTTCCGCTGAGTTGATAGCCTACCTGGAGGGATCTCGACCTGTCTATCGGGGCCTGCGGGCATGAAATACAGCGTCCCTAGGAAGGGATAGCCTTAACATACCTGAGCCGATTTTTTTGAACCACGACTAAACTAACGTTTATGGCTAGCTCGAGTTTGACCAGATTAAGAGAGATTGGAGTAGCAGTAAATAGACTATCAGGGGAGTTTCCTGCTTCATTGTATAATTTTTCCTTTCTTGAATTAATATCAATTTCTTACAACAACTTTGGCGGTAATCTCCAACTTGTTCCCTAATGTTCAGATACTTCATTTAGCGCAAAATCACTTCACTGGTTCCATTCCATCCTCTTTAGCCAATGTTACAAAACTACTGCAGCTTGATATTCCTCAAAATAATTTCACTGGAACCGTACCATCAAGTTTTAGTAACCTACGAAATCTTGCAAACATTAATTGGGTAGATCTTCTCAAGAGAACATATAAGAGTTGTTGAGTGGATAAACTGGTTACCGGTGAATAGGATGATCCCATGAGCCCCCTCATACTTGAGACCCCAAAATTAGACAACGACGTGTAAATTTTCAGCTAACGTGTAATCAAGACAACCCACCGTCTCAATTCTCTAAG
Source organism: Nicotiana paniculata (assembly GCA_005239505.1). Classification (NCBI taxonomy): domain Eukaryota; kingdom Viridiplantae; phylum Streptophyta; class Magnoliopsida; order Solanales; family Solanaceae; genus Nicotiana; species Nicotiana paniculata. Next base: position 30,895 of record ML327642.1, read on the forward strand.
CAGGTGGGTAAGCTGCCTGCTTGGCAGCTTGAGCGGTTCCACTTCAGACACTTGTATCTCTTCATTCCGATATCGTATTGAAAAATGGTTTGCAGCATTGAAAACTAGACACATAGGGATTTAATTTCATATAAAGATATCCATGTAAATCTCAATATATTGGGATAAAACTGCATCGCAACTTGGCCTATAAACCTGCCAGTTTCTACGAAGTGCGGTAACGAGATTTGGTGACCTTACTTTAAAAATCTATATTTCTCTTCTCCGATGTCTTATGAATAAATGGTTTGGACCTTTTGAAACTAGGTTTCAAGACCTTAGTTTTGGTATATAATATTCCCCCAAAAGACCTTATATAACACATGAAATGTGTTGCATAAAATGTTTCATTGTGAGGCAAATCCTTGGTTTTTTTTCCGCAACTTTAAATCCGATTTTTTCAAAACTTTATATTTCATATCCATACATAATATATAGCCATATCATGACTTTAAAGGCATTTAAATCATGATTATAAAGTCTCATTCATCCTAACTTACCTAATACTTCGATAAACCTTCCCTAGCCTTGTAAAAGGATTTCATCATTTTTGAGCTTACATCAATTTACTTATGGCGTATTTTTATGTACAGAAACATGGGGTGTAACATCATTCCCCTCTTTGGAACATTCGTCCTCGAATGTTGATTGATGCACTTATCATTATTATAACTTATAGCTCTTACAAATACCTTACTACTCTTCTCTCCATCTAGGCAGCTGTTCTGTGAATAAATCCAAAGGCCAAGGTATTCCCCCCTTTAATCATCTTTCTCACACCACGACTTTTTCCTTCTAATCTTGTAACTGTTGCTACCTTTTATCATAAAGCCTTTACGACTCTAACTTGTATGTGCGTCTGACTATTCTCTTCTCTTTCCTCCAGCTTTTAGCCTATCTCTAGGATTTACTTTGTAAATATTTACAACGCTTAATAGGATGCCTTTCTGGGCATCTATAGGTGTACTGAAATTCTTCGCTCGGTACTTTGTAGAACTTGCGAATATGGTTATATCTTATTTCCTAGACCTGGTTATCCATTCGCGTGACTTTACCACATCTATGTAGGTCATACTATACCATAATTCTTACTTCGATTCATCGTTACTGAGGTCTGCAACCAACTCCAGGTTATTCTTCGTTGCTCATCATATATGCATAAAGTTAAGTCTTTTAACGCTTCTTCATTACTGTTCATTTTAAGACAGATGGCTTAATCTCATCTCGTAATTTGTAACTTTTATCCATCCATTGTCGATTCACCTCAATGTCGATCTACAATCTTCCATTGATAACTTGAAACTTCTAACGAAATACATTGCTACCAGGGCTTATGTTGCATCAAGGAATCTTTCAAGTTATTTTCCTAATCCACTTAGGGGCGATATTATACTTCAATAATTGTATTTTATAGCATCCCAATGTGATTCACCTTACGTGGGTATTTTTAGCCCCTTACAATTCATGCAATCCTCTTCGAGTCATTACTTAATCGAAGGCCCAAACATCATCTTTTATCTATAAAATTAAAACCTCATTCTATTACCAGGGTTACATTCTAAAAGCTATTAGTCTTAGACTCCTTTGAGTTCATTCATGCTATAGTGAGCTTTGTATAATTTAGAGAAACCATCTGCTCTTCTTTACTGTCTTAATTAGCCTCCTCGATACCTAGAACCCATAGGCTATGAGATATGCCACTGACTATGCCGCTATTATTCCTGAATATTGAATCCCAGAACTTCTAGCCTTTTATCCGAAGTATGGACTAATCACATATTCTGCCTTCGAGTATCTCATACGCTGTTCACCTTTACCTTACTTACCTTAAAATCTTGCATCGTATTTTCTATTTTTTCATGATCTCCCTTCCACATAGGTATAATTCACGTCCATAACTTGAAGCTCTATTATAATTCTTACACCTCTGGTGCATACACAATCCGGTGGGAGCTTCGTACTGGCTTCTTATGAGGCTGGTACTCTTCAATTGGCTTCATCATAAAGTTATTATAAAATATGGCTATTGTACTATCTTTCTTATACCTCTGCTACTTAAGAGTGATCCCGAGGTCTATAATTTTCTTGGTCCCTCCTGTTTTTCTTAGTCGATGTAACTCTTTAGTCTCTGCTTCTTTCTGATCTTCCTCTATGTAGGGTTAATATATCTTCCGACCTGCGGTTCCTGGTATTAGTAATTACTTTATCCATTCATAAGCACTGAGGGATATTTATGATAAAATCCTTCAATATACGACCTTGGCTCAATTCTTTCTTTTAACGTATACCAGAATCTTCTACGACTGTATATGATGCAGGTATAAAACTCCAAACTCTTAAGTGTGTTCATAACGTCACCAACTCGGGATCATTGATCGAATAATTTATTTCGTTCCTTCTTAGATTTCTTCAATGTGAGCTATTACCTTTCCTGGTCTTTCTGCCCCCTTGTTGCGTGCATACTTTGCTTATCTTAGTTCCACGCATGCTAGAGTTTTCGTGTAACTCATATGACCTTCGAATATTTCTTTTAATTTTTCTTCCTGTTCATTAGCCACGGTAGGTTCCACTCTCCTTTGGAGTGCTTAAAATATTGTTGTGAGACTTGTTACACAACCATTTCCTCTTTAGGTCGTTGTGCTAAGGTTGAAGCCTTCTTCCTTATTTTGTCAGCTAGTCTTTCGTTGTAGTACTTAGGGAGAACCCTTGACTCTCGTAAAGTTGTAAGCTTATTACAGGCCCTTTTTGATGTCCTTCCTTGCCTATAATCATCCGTAGTTTTTTACCTTCGTGCCCTTGTGCTTGTAGGGTTGCTTCTGAACTGGTATTTTAACTGCCTTCCAAGTGGCACTTTCTTTTATCCCCGTAACACTCATACGGTACCTTTAACTACCCCGACTCATATTTGAATATATTTCAAGTATTATAATGACATTACTACGAGGCTGAATCCTCCATGTTGGATTTTACTAAGTTTATCTTACACGTTCTGCTGACTCCTCTGTAACCTCCTGTTTAACCATAATTGGGTATCACTAACTACTCGTCAGCACATTCTCATATCCAAATTCCGCGTAATCTCTCTTGGGTTATTTCCTTTGCCTAACTTACCTTTGGCACTGACTCCTTATTTATCAATAACATTTCGGGCAGGAACCGGTACTTCCTTTTTCTGACGTTGTGCTTACATAACGTTCTGGAATCGTAGCATATATGTAGGATTCGGATAAGTGCAATCTCATTCCTTCTCATTTTTATCGCATTCTTCCTTTACCATTCTATAGTTACTAGAACAACTTAATTCTGTCTTAATGCCACATCACTTCATATTCCCCCCTTTAGGGGAGTACTAAGATTTAGTGCTATGATGATCTATGTATAGATATTTTATTATTTTTATTTCTGGCGTCTTTTCACATCGTTAATGACCCTTAGTCGCCTTGCGATAATCCTTATGTACCAAGGATAATAAAATTCCTTACTCGCGAAGGTGACACTTACTATAACTAGCACATACAGTCCCTTTAGATTAACTTTTCTCATATTGCTTACTTTAGAGAAGCTTTTTCCTGAATGACCTTTCTCTGAATTTCTTATGATCCTTCTTCTGTTGTCCATTCTATTATGGCCGGAACGCAATCTGAAATTCTCATGATGCTGACCATTATCAAATCACTCAATCATTCCTTCATGTTTAGTTTACCTTGTTCACCAATCCATACTAATTTCCATTATTATTAGGTCTAACTTTTCCTTCTGGTAGTTTTGTTAGAGTCACGAACTTATTTCTCAAGGTGACGATATGACTTTATGGCCTATACTCTTTTGTTGTCCCAAGGCCTGTCACCTCTCGTTTTTTCATCCACTTGACTAGATTCTGTAATACTGTCATTTCTTATTTTTTCTCTTTTGTCGTTATCCATGTATCACACCTTATTCATAATGTTTCCTTATCTCTCTTCTCATTACTCTGCTAATATTTCTGCATATCCCTTTTCTTGTGAAACTTCAACACGACATTCTTTCGCTTTTAGCTCTCTTTACTTCATTCATAGCCTCTTCGGGTTGCTCAACGTCCTCATTCTACTAGGGACGAGAGTTACACTAAGGTAATATTTATCCCGTTCAGGTTTTCAGTGCCTATCTTCTGACTTTCATGCTAGTATTCATATCTAATCGTAATATTCTAGAGTGCACCATCTGGGTGTCTCCCGAGAAGATCTATTTTCACATTAGTAATACCCTTCGGAAATGTCAACTAACACAAACAATCCATTCACCATTTTGGGTTACTCTAACCCTAGTCGGATCTAAATGTTCCATCCTTTTCTTAAACTACACATGTTAGCCCCCATAGGGAAAAATTGAGATGGGTACGGCCAATTATACATACCTCTATTACTGTTGAATATAACTCAAAAATCTTATGTTTCTTTGCCTCAATTATAAACACCGTTAACCTTCATAAATTGGGCGCCTCGTACCCTTCTTCATCTTGCTTCTTTTGCTCGTTGAAACTTGTATTTATCTTCTTAATCTCTTTTTGTCTTTCACCATAAAGATGGATAGGCATTCTTGACTTAAGGCTTCTTATCAGGAAGCTTACACCTTTCAGTACACTCATGATCTGCTAAAGACCTCACATTTACTTATCGTAGGCATCATACAAAAATCCAATTCCTCTGACTCAGCTTTTCCACAACAATCTCTCTTTCCAACCTTCTCTCCGAATATAGGTATCGTCTTATTATGATTAAAAATAAAATCTTGGAATTTGAATTCTTATAAGCGAGCTCTACCACACGATCTTAGAGTAAGAAGAAATAGTGACAATCTTAAATGCCCTGTAGGCTCCTACTTATAAGTGTGGTGCACGACACACCCATAAACAAGACTCTACTAGACACGACTTGTAGACTCCCTAGGACAGAACTACTCTGATACCAGTTCTGTCACGACCCAAACCGATGGGCCGCGACGGGCACCCGATACCTTACTCGACCGAGTACCAACATAACGTATCTTTCTTATTACATTATTACATACACATGACATACGGGCCAAATAGGCCAACATAATCCTTTATAAACTCAAAATATAGGCCGACCAGGCCGTACAATCCTTTATATACGCGACATATGTCTACAAGCCTCTAAGAGTACATAAATATCATAAAGGTCGGGACATAGTCTCGCCTAACCAAACAATACGTGTCTAAATCGTACTAACCAAACAAGCGACGAAGCAAATGGAGCGCACCAACATCTTCCGCTGAGCTGATAGCCTACTTGGAGGGATCTCGACCTGTCTATCGGGACCTGCGGGCATGAAATACAGCGTCCCTAGGAAAAAGGGACGTCAGTACGAATAATGTACCGAGTATGTAAGACACATTAATAAATACATAAGAGACTTGGATGACATATAGAGTACATGACTCAACGTGTAAGTCTGAATAACTTTGTAAATCATAAATTACTTTTAGCGTCATGCATATGCGTATGAATGTCATGCCGTGCATAGGTACATGTTTCATAACATCATCAGCCTCTGAAGGCATCCCATTATATCATATCATCCACTGTGGGCCAAATCATCATCGTATACCAGCTGATCAGGTGGTGGTGCGTATATAACGCCATAACCTTTCCCATATCCCATATACATATATATACATACATATATACGCGTATATAACACCGTTTGAATCATATTTCAGCCACTGTGGGCAACATCATCATCATATACCAGCTGATCAGGTGGTGGTGCGTATATAACATCGTAACCTTTTCCCATATCCCATATACATATATTACATATATACACGTATATAACGCCATCTGGTCATGAGTCAATGTGTATATGTAAATGCATGAAATGCATATGAAATACGTCAATAAAATCTCTCGGTACGTCATAAGTCCATTATGCCTCTGATTAATATCATGAAATAAACTTTACCAAAATACGTATTTTCGAGACCCATGAACAGAAGATAATTATAATTCACATGGGGAATCAAGAATTTAGACACCCCTAGTATTTCTACGAATAGAGTAATTTATGGAAACCATGAGTTTGCTCGTTTCTTCTGTATAATTTGGACCATGCCAAAAGAAATAAGGGATAGCCTTAACATACCTGAGCCGATTTTCTTGAAACACGACTAAACTAACGTTTATGGATAGCTCGAGTTTGACCAGATTAAGAGAGATTGGAGTAGAAGTAAATAGACTATCATGGAAGTTTCCTGCTTCATTGTATAATTTTTCCTTTCTTGAATTAATATCAATTTCTTACAACAACTTTGGTGGTAATCTCCAACTTGTTCCCTAATGTTCAGATACTTCATTTAGCGCAAAATCACTTCACTGGTTCCATTCCATCCCCTTTAGCCAATGTTACAAAACTGTTGCAGCTTGATATTCCTCAAAATAATTTAACTGGAACCGTACCATCAAGTTTTAGTAACCTACGAAATCTTGCAAACATTAATTGGGTGGATCTTCTCAAGAGAACATATAAGAGTTGTTGGGTGGATAAACTGGTTACCGGTGAATAGGATGATCCCATGAGCCCCCTCATATTTGAGACCCCAAAATTAGACAATGACGTGTAAATTTGCTGCTAATGTGTAAGCAAGACAACCCACCGTCTCAATTCTCCAAGCAGGTGGTAAGCTGCCTGCTTGGAAACTTGAATGGTTCCACTTCGGACACTTGTATCTCTTTATTCCGATATCATATTGACAAACGGTTTGCAGCGTTAAAAACTAGACACATAGGGATTTAATTTCATATAAAGATATCCATGTAACTCTCAATATATTGGGAGAAAACGGCATCGCAACTTGTCCTATAAACCTACCAGTTTCTCCGAAGTGCGGCAACGAGATTTGTCGACCTTACTTTAAAAATCCATCTTTCTCTGTGCCGATGTCGTATGAATAAATGGTTTGTACCTTTGGAAACTGCCAAAAACTTCATTTTGGTATATAACATGCCTAAAAAGACCTTATATAACACATGAAATGTGTTGCACAAAATGTTTCATTGCGAGGCAAATCCTTGGTTTTGTTTCGCACTTTAAATCCGATTTTTTCAAAACTTTATATTTCATATCCATACATCATATATAGCCATATCATGAATTTAAAGGCATTTAAATCATGATTAAAAAGTCTCATTCATTCTAACTTACCTAATACTTCGATAAACCTTCCCTAGCCTTGTAGAAGGATTTCATCCTTTTTGAGCTTACATCAATTTACTTATGGCGTATTTTCATGTACAGAAACATGAGGTGTAACACACATATGAAGTCGATCACTTCTTTTTCTCTGACTTTCTCGAAGGCCTGTGCTTCAACCCTTTTAGAGAAATAATCAGTCATACCTGGGGCCGATGGCAGAGGACTGACTATGTCCATTCCCCATTTCATGAATGGCCATGGGGACAGGACTGAGTGAAGATGTTCACCGGGCTGGTGAATTATTGGTGTGAACCTTTGACATTTGTCGCATCTTCGAACGAACTCCTTAGATTCTTTCTCCATGCTATCCTAATAGTATCCTGCTCTAATGACCTTTCGAACTAGTGACTCGGCGCCAAAATGATTTCCCACAAGTGCCTTCATAGATTTCTCGCAGAACATAGTCAGTATCTCCCGGCCCCAAGCATACTGCCAATGGACCATCGAACGTCTTTCTGTATAGCGTTTTGTCTAAAGTGAACCGAGCGGCTTTAGTTAGTAAGGTCCTTGATTCCTTGGGATCCGACGACAGCTTCCCGTTCTTCAAATATTCGATGTATTTGTTCCTCCAATCCCAGGTTAAGCTTGTAGAATTGATTTCGGCGTTCCCTTCCTTGGTTACAGACCTCGAGAGTTTGACGACAGTCCCCGAGCTGCCTCAGTGTTCTGTTCTCGAGGTACATGCTGCAGAGTCCACTCTTTGGAATGGTGCAAAGTGACCTGCAATTTTTCTAAGTACCTTTGCATCTTGTCCTCTTGAACTTCGAAGGTTCCGTTTACCTGGTTAACTACCAGCAGGGAGTCACATTTAGCTTCGATGACTTCCGCTCCCAAGCTTTTAGCTAGTTCTAGACTTGCAATTATAGCCTCAAACTCGTCCTCGTTGTTAGTCAGTTTGGCAGTTTTAATCAATTGTCTAATAACATTGCCCGTAGGCGGTTTCAAAATAATACCAAGCCCGGACCCTTTCACGTTCGAGGCTCTGTCCGTGAAGAGGGTCCATACCCCCGATGATGTACCCGATTTCAGCATAAGTTATTTTTCCACTTCGGGTACGAGGGTTGGCGAAAAGTTTGCCACGAAGTCTGCTAATATTTGAGACTTGATGGCCGTTCGGGGTTGATATTCAATATCGTACCAGCCGAGTTCGACGACCCATTTGGCCAATCGGCCGGATAACTCGGGCTTGTGCAATATATTTCGAAGGGGATATGTGGTAATAACACATATAGGATGACACTGAAAATATGGCTTTAGTTTTCTAGATGCACTTATTAATGCAAGTGCCAATTTTTCTAGGTATGGATACCTGGTTTCAGCATCTCCTAAGGTACGACTCACGTAATAATCTGGAAACTGCGTACCTTGTTCTTCTCGAACTAATACTCCACTTACCGCTATCTCGAACACCGCCAAGTATAGGTATAGCTTCTCATCTGCCTTTGGGGTGTGGAGAAAAGGTGGGCTCGATAGGTACCGTTTCAATTCCTCCAATGCTTGCTGACATTTCGGAGTCCATGCAAAATTATTTTTCTTTTTAAGCAAGGAAAAGAACCTGTGGCTCTGATCTGACGACCTCGATCTGAACCGGCCTAGGGAAGCTATCCGTTCAGTTAGCCTCTGAACGACTTTTACACTATCCACGATGGTGATGTCCTCAATGTCCTTGATATTTTCGGGATTGATATCAATTCCCCGATTTGACACCATGAAGCCGAGGAATTTGCCCGAGCCGATTACGAAAGCACACTTTTCGGGGTTAAGCTTCATGTTGTATTTCCTCAAGATTTCGAATATCTCCTGCAAATGAGTCAAATGGTCCTCTGCGCGCAGGGACTTAACTAACATATCGTCAATGTAAACTTCCATTGATTTTCCTATCTGTTCTTCGAATATCTTGTTAACTAGGCGTTGATATGTTGCCCTCGCGTTTTTAAGCCCGAAGGGCATTACATTATAGCAGTAAATTCCATATTTAGTGATAAAAGACGTTTTTTCCTGGTCTTCTAGGTCCATCTGGATTTGGTTGTACCCAGAATAGGTGTCAAGAAAAGTAAGTACCTCGTGTCCAGCCGTAGCATCCATCAATGCCAATTGGTAAATAGCTAAATAAATAAAGGAATTAAATGATTTAAATAAATCAAACCCGTGTAATTGCAAGTTATTGACCCCGATATGGATTAGACTCGAGATTAAGTACGAAGAACAGTAAGAGCAGCAATAATAATATGAACAATAAGAACTATAAAGAGTTAAGAGCGAATAAAAAAGCAGAGTGCTTTGTATTTCTCAATAATGGTGTAAGTGATAAATGTGTATGATGATGATAATGATAATGTCTTCTTTACAAATGAACACGATTCCTCTTTGTATAGTAGAGGAATCCTAAATAAGGTATGACCCTTATTTTGGAAGTAAAATATATGATTGATACCATTAACCGTTAATGGTTCTATCGGTTTCGATATTCTCGCCGAGATTAGTGGTCGATTGCGGATATCTCGTGATTCTGTTACTGTGGTGTCGATTTAGCCTGATCTCGATCCTTTAGTCTTTATATTCTCGGAGCCCGAACTTACTTCGATACCGGCTCGTTCTCGAGACATACTCTCAGACCCGTAGAATCATATATCCTCGATTTTTACCGTATACAGTAACATAAACAAACTAAATTATGTGCGATAACGTTGTTGGGCTATCTTCTTTCACAGTCTTGAGATATTAAATGTTGTTTCAGGATCAATAAAGTCGAAGGCGATACCATGATGGAAATATATCTCATATTTGATTAATATTATTAAGCCAAATTCAATGTAAAGCTTGCATTCCAACTAAGTTTTACGAGGACGCGATCATACCAATAACGCATCGCACCCATCAAAATTCCAAAGTTAAGCGTACATCACAATGGTTCAACCAAAAAAAGATTATGTTTTACAAACAAGATTAACTTCGTTTGGTTTACGAAATAAGATTGTCAATATAAACCTAATAACTCTCCATATAAACATCGAGTTAAGGGCTTGTGAAAATTGAAATTAATGGAAAGAACAATTAAAATTCACAACTATAATGTATACCTTATGCAGACGATTTATAAGAGGCAAGTGCACATATAATCAATTTCAAGGATGTTATTTAGAAATTAATCAGTGTTTATTTTGTTATAAAATTTTAAATTAAAAATTTTAACTTCAGGACAACTCAGAACAAACTGAAGTTCAGAACGTGCCGACTAATTCAGGCACTTAGGACAACTTGATTTAGATATGGATGGACTAACTTTGCCTAAACTGACTTCTGACTCTTATAATATATGCATTTCATGTTCTCAACAAAATATCTTTACATTTAAATAAAAAAGTAGAAGGGAGAAGAGGCAACTAAGACTTAATGATACTTGTGTGCTAACTGCTAACTTCCTTTTATATGATTTTTAACCTTTTCTTTAGTTGTCATAACACTACTATTATTAGTTAATACTCTTTTTCTTTGCTCTTGATAGTTGAAACCAGTACAATGATTGTCTAACTAACTACATACATAAGAAATATTGGCTTAATTACATAAATAATAAACTCAAACATTTAAGGTGATTTATAGCTTTTCTTTGGTAATTAAAAAGGAGTCTAATTATGACTATCTTTTTCCATTGACTTCCCGATATATATTAATTAATTTGAGAGAAATAAAGTCAAGCATGTTGAATACGGACTTGTTTGGATGGCGTACCATTTCATAATATATCGTATTGTACTGTATTGTATTGTTTGATAAATATAATATTTGTATAAATTTTATTGTTTGTCATCATTTGATCATATCACGTACCAGCAATATTATAAAAAAAATTTATGATACAGAATAAAATTATTATATAAAAAGGTAGGGTAAATTTTAATAAAATAAAATTATTAAATAATAATGAAGGATGAAATTGAGAGAGAAAACTAGGTAACGATGCAACCACACCAAATCGGCGTTACATAAGGTGGCACATTTCGTCGTTATGTAACGACGAATTTAATGATACGATAAAATAAAATTTAAGTAACAATCAAAACAAACATCATATTTAAAGTAACAATACGATACAATACAATAGTTAACAACCGTCCAAACAAGCCGTAAGGGCTTTTAGAAACACTATTTTTTTGAAGTAGGTTAGATTTCAATGCAAAAAGAATATGATGTTTGTTTGATGGTATTTAAAAAATAACTTTCGCTCGTTATTTTGTTGTCTGTATATCATATTCTAATGGCCTATTACTTTTTTAGTTGGCCTAACCTCTATCTTTTTTGGTCTATGTCACGATTCAAATTACATCTTAGGGATCGTGATGACGTCTAACACCATACTTGCTAGGCAAACTAATATTAAAGTTTGATTAGCTATTTTTTTTAATTATCCATTTAAATATAATAAAATAAATTTAAAGTAAACTTAATCTAATGGTTTTCAAAGAATAACTCCAAATATAAAATAATAAACAAATAAATAGACCGAGCCACGAACTAATTATATAAATAACTCTAAGACTACCCCAGGGTCTGGTGTCACAATTCACGAACTACTAAAGAATACTACAATTAATTGGCTGAAAGAAATAATATAACTGTTTTAGGAAAATTATAAAATAGTCTCTACGAACTAGGAGAAGACTCTCGGAATCTGCGAACACCGGCAGATATACCTCGTGTCTCTGGATAATGAATAGTGGCTACTAAAAATCTCTACTGCTGGCCGGTACCTGGATCTGCACAAAAGAGTGCAGAGTGTAGTATCGGTACAACCGACCTCATGTACTGAGTAAGTGCCGAGCCTAACCTCGGCGAAGTAGTGACGACGCTAAGATGGAGCAATTATAACTTAATCTGTGACCATACATATATATAATAACGCAATAAAATAATTCTGCACAAACAAGAAAAATATAAACTGAAACAATATTTAAAATAACTCAGTCGCCTATTCCAGGCCTCAGCTGTCACCTAACTTTCACACAAGTTTCCAGATTTTCAAACTTTAATTTAAAATAACTAAAATGCGCATGATATGGGAAAACAGTAGGATAAAATAATAAATTTCTAATTCTTTATAATAAAATCAGTAAAGCATAATTATCCTGCCTTATCACTGTCATATATTTATATTCTCCATGTCCACCCTTATCACAGTCATATATATTTTGCATGTCCACCCTTATCACCGTCATATGTATATATTTCCCCTGTCCATCCTTATCACAGTCGTATATATTTATTTCCCCTGTCCACCCTTATCACAGTCATATATATCAAAACTTTCACAATTCAGGCCAAGTCTTTCACAATATTTTTGTCTCAACAGTCATAAACAATAAATGATAGTTCTCACAAACTTCATAAACAATAACTCAAAATGAACCAACAAGAATATATATATATATATATATATATATATATATATATTTACATCTCGTAAAAATAATATCAACCCACTCGGTCTTTATGTAACACAATGAAACCAAGGAAAACAACTAATATTTTCCCAAATATGATTGCCACAAGGCTTACAACAATATAACAAGCCAAGTAATTATAGAAGACAACAAAGAACATGAAACAATTAAAAACATGAAGCAATTCGATTGGAAACGGGAAGAGATCATGTAAGTGGACCATTTGGTGGTGCATAGATACTCGTCACCTCACCTATACACCTCACACATGCATTTTTACATAACAATTAGGTTGGGGATTCCTATTCCCTCAAGTCAAGGTTTAACTAAGCACTTACCTCAATTTCGCAGGCCACTCACTGTTCAATTGTAGCTTTTCCTCTTGAATCACCTCCAATACACTCGAATCTAACCATAATTAACTTAATATCATTAATTAATGCTAAAGGAACTAAATTTACTGAAAATTATAATTTTTCCTAAGTTTTCTCAAAAAAGGTTAAAACCCGACCCCGACCCCGCTTGGTCTAAATTCGGGGTTCGGACCAAACTATTTTTACCCATTCACCCACGAGCCCGAATATATAATTAGTTTCGAAATCCGACCTCAATTCGAGGTAAAGATTCGATTTTTACAAAATTCCCTAATTCTACCCAAACCCTCAATTTTTACCATGAAAATTCTTAGTTTTTGATTTAAGAGTGATGAAAAATATTGGATAATTGAAAGAGTAAAGTTTAAAATTGATTACCAACAACTTGGGGATGAACTTTGGTGAAGAAATTCGTCCTTAGGGATGTGAGATTCGAAAATTATGAAGAAAAAGGGTTCTGTCCGTGTTTAAAAGGGTATTTATATAGCTGGGCAGGCCTTCAATGCGTTCGCATGGGCCTGCCCGCGTTCGCATAGGGTCAGGACTTATTGGCCTTGACGATCGCGTAGGGGGTGGGGTGGGGGTAGGGGGAGCTGCGTTCGCATAGGGTACTTGGGCTCCCCTCCCCCAATGCCCAATTAACCCAGTGCGTTCGCGAGGGAAACTATGCGTTCGCATAGCACAACTGATGGCCCCCCTGAAACTTGCACTATGCGATCACATAGCACTAATTTCCGGCGCACAAGAACCAGCAAAAATAGAAATTTTCATAAGTGTAAAACACTCCGTGGCCTATTCGAAACTCACCCGAGCCCTCGGGGCACTAAGCAAAATATGCACGCAAGTCTAAAAACATCATACGGACTTGCTCGTGCGATCAAATCATGAAAATAATATCCTGAAAACTCATTATTTTTCTCAAGAACACTCAAAGTTCATTATTTCTCAACCGGACGTCCAAATCACGTCAAATAATCTTCGTTTTTCACCAAATTTCTCAGTTAACATTAAAATACTATAACAAATCTGTACCGGGCTCCGGAACCAAAATACGAGCCCGATACCAATGGTTTCAAACATTAATTATTTTCTTTATTTCATTAGTATTTCAGCAAAAATAATTTCTTTCAAAAATTGATTTCTAAGGCTTGGGAACTCAGAATTCATTCCGGGCATACGACCAAGTCCCATATTTTACTGCGGATCTCCCAGGATCATCGGAGCACAGATCCGGGTCTATTTACTCAAAATATTGACCAAAGTCAACTATAATTAAATTTTAACTCTAGAAATCACTATTTCTCATAAAAGCTTTCCGGTTTTACGCTGGACTGTGCACGTAAATTGAAGTATTTAAAATTAATCTTTTTATGGCTAATAAGCCTAGAACGGAGTCTAAATTCATAGAATGACCCCTTATGTCATCACAATCTCCACCTCTAAAACAAACGTTCGTCATCGAATGGACATAGAAAATTACATGACCCCTACCCCTTGATGGTTGGGTAGGTGGTATTGGAGCTGGTGCCGGAACTATGGCTCGATAACCCTGATGCTGAAACTGATTATTTGCATATTTCGGACATGTCCCAAATTCCCACACTCGAAACATCCCTCCTGATAAGTATGCTGACCTGAACAAACCGGCTGGCCACGATGAAAAATCTGCAGAGGAGGTTCTCTAATAGGAGCTGAAGGAGCACTGTAGACTGGCTGAGCCGGAGAAGACAGATAAGAACCACGACCACCCGAAGTACCATGTGAAGCCTGTAGTGCTGAATGAAATGGCCCGGAAGAATAGCTGTTGCTAAATGAAGTCCCGCCTCCAGATGAGGCACCACTAAAACCACCGGAATGGCGAGTTCTCTTGTAAGACCCCTGACCTCCCATCCCAAGAACCGACTCAACCCTCTTATCCATATTAGTTGCATCCTGCAATGAAATCTCGGTCCCTGTCTCCTTGGCCATCTGCAACCTAATGGGCTGAGAAAGGCCCTCAATAAATCGTCTGACCCTCTCTCTCTCTCTGGAAACAAGAGAATAACATGTCTAGCCAAATCCACGAAACGAGTCTCATACTGGGTCACAGTTACACTGCCCTACTGCAGTCGCTCAAACTGACGACGCTTCTCCTCTCGAGTAGTAACAGGCAAAAACTTCTCCATAAAGAGATGAGAAAACTGATCCCAGGTCAAGGAAGGCGACCCAGTTGGTCTAGTCAGCAGATAATCCCTCTACCATTTCTTGGCGGAACCAGTCATCTGAAAAATAGTAAAATCGACTCCATTGGTCTCCAAAATACCCATATTACGCAACACCTCATGACTACTATTCAGATATTCCTGAAGGTCCTATGAAGTAAACAGGGAAAAGCTTCATAAACCTATCCAGTCTCCACAAAGCATCTGAGGACATGGCTGCCCCATTAATGGATGACACTACTGCAACTGGCTGAATTACCCCAACTGGATTCACTACCGAGGTCTGAACCTTAGGAGTAGTCTGAACCGGGGTGTGGGTAGCAGGAGTTTGGACCCCTCCTCCAGCCTGAGATACGACTGCTGTAATAGGGAATGTTCCAGTTTGGGCCATACTCTCCATAAGGCCCACTAAACGGACCAAAGCATCCTGAAGAACTGGGGTAGAAATAAACCCCTCGGAGACCTGAGCTGGTCCCGCTGTAACGGTCTGAGCTGGAACCCCCTCATTAATCTCTATCTGAGGTTCCACAGCTGGGGCTGCTACCTGAGCAATGGGCTGATTTCTGCCCCTGCCTCGACCTTTTTCCCTAGTAGGAGTTGCTGCTGGAGGACCGGAATGCTGGTCAGCGGAAGAGGAAGCACGTGTTTTCACCATCTGCGAGAGAATAGAAGAATCTAATCAGTATTTGAGATACAAGAATCGCACGATGTAAAAGAAATAAAAATGAAGTTGTTTCCTAACTCAATAGCCTCTGAGAGATAAGTACAGACGTCTCTGTACCGATCCTTCAGACTCTACTAAGCTTGTTCGACTCGGACTCCCAAGTAGTTGCCTCAACAGCATCGGAGGACTCCCCCTCAGGCCTGGCTGGAAATGCATATAGTCGGGGCTGGGACCCGCCACTCTGAACCATACCTCTGGGAGGACCTCCACCTCTAGTGGACTGACCTCCACCTCTAACATTCTGGCCTAACATCTACCTTTTTTGGGTCTATATCTTCTTTATGATTGGAGACTTCTTTTAAGCCCTACTTGAAAGCAAACTATTTTATAAATAAGATCGCAATGTGGCTGAAAATGTGCTTTATTTTTCCAACCTTTTATAATTTTTAATAATTGATTTATATTAATATCTAATATTATTCTGCTTCGATTTTCTTATTATCTTGATGTTGGTACTATTTTTTTATATGACTACTTTGCTACTGTATTTCTTTTTTAAATTGCTATAATTATGATTATGATTACCTTGAGCCAAGAGTCTAATAGAAACAACATCTCTATCTACATAAGATAGGGGTGAGGTCTGCATGTACTCTATCCTCTGCAGAGCCAACTTATGGGATTACACTTATAACCTGTTTGGCCAAGCTTCTCCAAGCCAAAAACACTTCTTTTTTTTAACGTATTTTTTTTCCAAAGTTGCAGTGTACGTTTGGCCAAGCTTTTAGAGGAAAAAGAGTCTTTTTGAGTAGAAATAGAAATAGTTTGGAGAAGCAGAAAAAAGCAGTTTCTCTCCAAAAGCACTTTTTATAGGTTGCTCGATCAGGCCAAATAACCAATTATGAGCATGCCTAAGATTGCCATAAGACCTTCTCCCTCTTGGAAACAGGCTAATCAAAAGGAGGGCATTCTGGGCAGGTCGCAATAAGTCGCTAATCGAAGGTTTAGACCAATCACAACCTTCCCTTCTCGCTTCTTCCTTGAAAAGAGAAGGTAGGGGATCAAATTTCAACCAGTCAAGATACTCATGTGTTGAATAAAAACTTATCATAATCAGACGGAAGAGAGCGGCGCAACAATTGACCTCCTACAATAGGTAGATGGGGTGGGCTACGATGGGTAAAGTGAAATCAATCCTTATTTTGTACTCCCTCTCACCGGCCTGAAACATATATAAATCATGAATTCTTCCGAGCGAGATGATGTGATGCAAGTGAACGTCTACGAAAAAGCTGTCGTAAAGTTTCGTTCTTCGTTCCGTCGTTGATCAATCTATCACTCAATCACTCAATCACAGGCCGCTCTGTCATTTTCTGATTTTTGGTTGTCTGATCACATTCGAAATTATGTATCTACTTATCGTATTTTACCCCTGCTCGGTAGTTTTATAGCAGAGAAGCTACTTTTTTGAAAAGCACTTTTGAGAAAAATACACTCAGAAGCAGTTTTTAAAAATAAGGTCAAATACTAATTGCTACTCTGAAGTTCTTGTCAAATAAATTAGCCAAACACAAACTGCTTCTCACTAAAAATACTTTTGAAAAAAACACTTTTGAAAAAAAACATTTCTCAAAATAAGTTAATTTTTGCAGCTTGGCCAAACAGGCTATTAATATGTTGTTGTTATTACACTTTTTGATAATTACATATACTCATCAGACGTACTCCCTCCGTTCTCTTTTACTTGTCCACTTTGAACTTTTGACGTCCCTTAAGAAATAATAATTGTAGTATTTATTTTACCATATAACCCCTAATAATGAAAGCATTTCACAAGGTCTCGAGAAATAATTTTGAAAATGAGTAATTAATGATAAGAGTAAAATAAAAAAGAAATTTTCTTTCTCTTGATTTAGCACAGTAGCGAAAAACTAAAAGCGAACAGAGGGGGTAATAGATAGTATATCACATCAAATGGATCACTGCATCTGATTTTGTGTTTTCTAAGCATTTTGAATTTTGAAAACTTAAATAGCAGTTGAATCCATTACTTTGTGTGAAACAAGGTAAGAGAGCTTCAATTAATGATCACTTTGTATGGTAGAAATTGTACGGGGCGTCTTATTTGGTCGCCCCCATTTAACATATACCCATATTTTTAAAATTATTTAATATATACCCTAATTTTTACAACTTTAGGCGCCGCCTTCCTGATACTTGTGGAAAACTTCAGCTTACTTAGTAATGAAGTTTTTACAAATTAACTAAACAATTTCAGCATCTTTCGCTGAAGTTTTTAAAAAAGCTTATGACAAAACTAATTAACCCATGACAAAACTTCAGCTTATTTAGTGCTGAAGTTTTTACAAATGAACTAAATAACTTCATCATCTTCTATTGAAGTTTTTGAAAAAGCTTTATGACAAAACTAATGAATCCAGGACAAAACTTCAGCTTATTTAGTGCTGAAGTTTTTAGAAATGAAACTTCAATATCTTCTGCTGAAGTTTATGAAAAAGCTTTATGACAAAACTAATTAACCCAGGACAAAACTTCAGCTTATTTAGTGCTGAAATTTTTACAAATGAACTAAAAAACTTCAGCATCTTCTGCTAAAATTTTTGAAAAAGCTTTATGAGAAAACTAATTAATCCAGGACAAAACTTCGGCTTATTTAGTACTGAAGTTTTTACAAATGAACTAAATAATTTCAGCACTTCTGCTGAAGCTTTTTAAAAAGCCTAGAATACTGAAGTTTGTCTGATTGCCTTTGTTATTTCAGGCCCGTATGCCTGAAATTTATGCAAAAAGTGAGTACGCTTACAATTTTTTTTGCAAAGCGAGTATAAGTTTTAAAATATGACCCAAAAAACAAGTGTAGATGTAAAAGCCCCATTTTTATGAAAGCTACGAAACTAAAAAAAAAAGCTTAACAAACTTTGAAGTTGTCATATATATATTCGACTTCTTTTAAGAATTTGGAAAGAAAAGGATAGGAACCAGGGAGAAAAAGGGAGCAATAAAAGGTAAAGTTTTTAAATTGGCCAATATGGGACACTTTTCACTTGCCTTTACCTCATGGTCAATATACTTGATGATGCTAAAGTGCGGGTTCGATCGAATTCAGTAATTTTGGTCCAAATTATGTATTTGTTTTAAAAATTTATTGAATAGGTATAAATCGTTAGTTTTGAACCCGGTAATATAGACGAAGTAGAATTCTTAACCCACAAGCTTTAACTTTTAGTTCCGCCTCTGCCAAAGAGGGGATATAACCTTGGACAATTATGGAACACTTTTGTTTGGCCAAGCTTCTCCAAGCCAAAAGCACTTTTTTTTTAAAAATAAAAAATTTTATTTTTTTCAAAATTGAAGTGTTTGACCTAACTTTTAGAGGGAAAAAAGGTGTGTTTGAATAGAAGCAGAAACAATTTTAGGAAAATGAAAAAATAACTAGTCTCCCAAAACACTTTTGAAATTGTGAATGACTTTCAAATTCCATAACTTAGCATTTTATGCACCCCTTCTTCAGCTTACACCAATCAATGCTCTTGTTGTTTTCAATTTGAAACCCTATACCCGCCACATTCACTGACTTTAGTTTTACAAATTTCAAATATACTAGGTTTCAAATTGTCAACAATAAGAGCATTGATGTGGTGTAAGCTGAAAAAGAGGTGCATAAAATGCTAAGATACCCACAAAATAAGAAAAAAGGTTTGCGAACTTTTATCTTTAATAGTAATTTTTTGTGGCCTTTGAACTTTTAAAATTTCTAAGTCATATTTGACATCACAGTAAAGTAACATAACAATAATTATCATGCCTCGACCCCGAGTAAGTTCGGATTAGTTATATGAATTTTTATTAATCGCATCGTTCTGTTAAGCTCATCTCGAATGAATATATAAAAATAAAAAATAAAACTAAAAAGGACTAAAGAATTTCATATCTATTTTCTAATTTCATGAATTTCTACGTAACTAAAAACAAACAATATTGATTAATGAACTATGGGAATGAACGTTAAAGCCAAAAGCTAAATTATGAGAATGAGAGCAAAGGTATAATAATGGTAGAGGACCGGTGTTGAAGACTTGACTAAGTCAATAACTCTACATAATAGAGAGTGGGGTTTTCTATTTGTAGCTTTCTTCTTTTATTGAAAGGGGAAAATTCTCGTGGGATTTAGGCTTCATTTGATTTTTTTTAAGATTAAGACGTTTGAATCTGAATACACATATGAATATAAAGATGTGTATTAAGATTAAGATATTTAAATCTGAATACACATAAGATGTGTATTAAGATCTGAATACTAAATGATTAAGAGTGTTTGATTTTTAAGATCTGAATATATCAAATTTATCTTTATTTGAAAATTAATAAACATAAAATTCAAATGAAATACTAATTAATCAAATATTCTATCAATAAAATATATAATTATTTTTAAAAGAGTAGTTGCTAGTGGTGATGTCTAACGGTGGTGCTTGTGAATGCCGACTAAAGGAGATGGTTGGTAATAGGTTTGGTTGATGGCGGTAGTTTAGGGTAGTAGTTAGTGGTGATTAGTAGTGGTGGCGATTATGATCAAGGATGGTGGTGGTGAGTGGTGATAGTTAATAATGGGGAGGGGGGGGGGGGGGGGGGGGGGGGGGGGGGGAGTAGTTGTGATTGAGGAAGGTGGTGGTAGTTTATAATGATGGGTAGTGCCGGTTATGATTATTGATGGTGATGGGGTAGTTAGTTGTGGTAGTTGAGATGTATGAGTGTTTGTTGGTTGAGAATGATGATGGTGGGAGTGGTGCGGATGGCGGGTGGTGATAGTCGATTGTGGTGGCGGCTATGATTGAGGATGATGGTGGTGGAGATGATGGTTGAGTATGGGGGTGGTGGTGGTGGTGGTGGTGGTTGATAATGGTAGGTTGTGACGACAATTTAAAATGAATATGGGTGATAGCATCTTAATGAAATTAAGTCTCTATTATGGAACTTAATCATACATACATATTCAGACTCATTAAGTGGTTGTAAAGTAAAAAAAAAAAACACACTTAATGATTAAGGTCTGAATAATTAAGATTCAGACTTAAAAATCAAACGCACTTAATGTCTAAGATCTGAATAATGAAGATTCAGACATCTATTAAGTGCAAACAAATGAGGCCTTAGGTTACTTTTTGGCTCCATTCTTAGATTTGTGTCCACCCTTAAATTTAATTGGAAAATATGGGAATTTATGTAGATTTTGAAAAGGAAAAGACTATAATCTTAAAAAACAAAAAAAAAAAAGGCGTGACCACTTTAAGTATGTCTAGCCGTGTACGTATTTATCCTCTCAAATTCCTTGAAATTATTAGCTGACCTTGAATCAGAAATAAGAAAAGAAAGGGAAAGGATTCTGTATATGTTTTTCTAACAAAAGTAGTAATCTATTAATTCTTTATTTAAGAATATAATATGTCCAAAGGAACGTATCATTTATAATCCAACCGGGAACATCATAAAAATTATGTACCAAAAAATCGAAAACTTAGCTAAGTTAAAACAATTTTCAGGATCCTCTCTAATTTGCATTTAAAAAAAACGAAAAGAAAATAAAATAAGATAAAAAGAAAGAAATGGGCAAAAATCCAAAAAAGTACAAGGATCTCAGTGGAGAGGAAACAGCTGAATTATAGTATCTCCTTCTACTTTTATTTGTCTCCTATATAACTAGTAGTCTTGTGTCCACATGGTTTTCATCTTGACTTTTTGGAACATTAATTGGTTCCATATCAAATGTCCCATCCCTTTCTCTATTTATTTCAACAACAACAACACGCTCACTGAAATTACACCGGTAAGATCTCGGAGGATAGAGTATACGTAAATTTTACCTTATATCTCGAAGAAATAGAGAAGTTGTTTTTGAGAGACCCTCGACTCAACACAAAAGATCTTTCTTCATTTATTTCATTTTATAAAATTATTTTTAGCTAAAATTCAATTCATTCCCTAGCCTATTCTTTCTATATTTCCCCTGTTATCCTAATTTTGTGTGCTTGCGATCTACTTTCTCCGTTCACTTTTACTTGGCATATACACTAAAAATAAATTTTTATTTTTATTTGTTACTTTACGCACATATTTATTACTTATTTTAAATCATTTCTCAAATTCAATAAAACACGCATTAATTAATATGAGTATCATGATAAATTATGTACTTTATTTATTATTTCTTAAAAGACATGAGAAGTCAAAACATGTCAAGTAAAAATAAATTGAGGGAGTGATTTTCTTATATGCCATAGTCTACGCCTATCAAGGTATTGTCCGCATGGGTTCGACCGATGACTTGATCGTTCGGGCCACTTCAAGACTTTTGGATTTCACAATTTTATTCTTTTTCGATGTAACTGAAAAAAGTAATTCAACAGTTGAATTTTGAATTTGCCCTAGAATCATGACACTGAATTCCTGCCTCCATTTTGACGAGGGATTTGCTTAAGATAAAATTTATAGCTAACTAGCTACACCTTCTGTTCTAATTTATGTGAATATGTTTGACTGTGTACGTAGTAGTTTAAGAAAAAATGATTTTTTTTGAAATTTTTGATCCTAAATAAGTCAAAAAGGTGTCCAAAGTATTTGTGTGGTTATAAAAGTTTTTCATTAATGATACAATTGGAAATTTAAGCTAAATTGTTTCCAAATTTAAAAAGAGTTAATTCTTTTTGAAACATACCAAAAAAGAAATAGGTTCACGTAAACTGGAACAGAGGGAGTATCAAGTTCAGTCACCAACACTTCATACGATGTTACACCACTTCCTTCACGATTCTAATAATCTTTTTAAAAAAAATCTATGCACAGAAAGAGGTCCATCCAATAACCCTCGCAATATCTGTAACTTGTTTCTTAGAAAGTAAAAAAAAAAAAAAATGCATTAAGTTGATTTCTTAACACAAATACAAAATCTTAATTAATGTTACTGAGTTTTGTCGTACCTGTAACTTCAACTATACAATCATCATCCATTACTACATATAGTTTTTGCTTTGTGTCACCTTTTGAAATTTTCAACGTCGTATGAGCAGTTGAATTCACTACTTATGTATTGAAACAACCAACAACAAAAAGGAGCTTTAATGATACATACACTTCTTATGACAACTAATAAAGATGGGGTTTTGGTAATTAGTAATTAAGATTAAATTACGTTCACAATGTGCATGGCTGAAGATATATATGCTAACTATAGTTTCTTTCTCCTACCTTTTTGAACTTTTCAACAACTCATACGTACGTGTGATACCTAATACAATTTCAACAACCTAGACCTTGAACTTCCTGCCTAAAAAGTTATACAACAAGTTTGAGAATTTAACTTCTTTACTGAAAAGAAAACCTTTTTCAAAATTCATAAGATCAAGATTGAGATTAAATGAGATAAACCACCGAGTGGTACGGTCAAGTTAAACATAGATTGTGCTTATTCAAAAACCACTATGGCAGCTGGACTAGGTGAAGTATTTAGAAATAACAATGGAGACTGGATCGTTGGTTTTCATAAATCATGCCATGCAACATCAAGCTATGCAAGCTTAATTAATGGCTTTACACGAAGAATTACATATTGCAAGAGATATGAATTTCCTCAATATGAAAATTGAAACAGACTCAACGAAAATCATCAAACTCTTATATGAAGACAATCAATATCTTTCTAACACTATTATTGAATGCAGGTTGTTAATGCACCAGCTTAGCTCCCAACTCTGAGACAAAACTTTGGAGAAGGAAATGAAGTAGCGCACCTATTAGCTAAGGAAGTTGTTGTTGGGTTTTTTAAGCTATTAATGCTTAATATAGGGTGAATGGGTAATGGAGGAAAAAATAAAATACTTGAGTTTCCCTCCTTGATTGTACCATATGGGAAGAGGAAAAGATTTTTGATGGGTATATAAACAATTGCTCTTCTTCTAGCTCATAAAGAGTTGAGAAGAAGGCAAGCCTCGCGCCGTCGTCGTCGTCGCCGCTCGCTCGGCTCGACTTCGGATTCTGATTCGGATTCGGTCAAATGATCGATTGATTAATTTTTGGACAAAATTTATTTGTTAATAGTAAATATTAACAGAAATATTATTAAATATTCATTTTAATAACAAAATATTAATATTAATATTAAATCCAATTTAGAATATGAAATTATTCATGAAACAACATCCCCTTACACGCCCCAATCCAATGGGATTGCGGAAAGAAAGAATCGTGCATTAAAAGATGATGATGAACGCATTGTTGATAAATTCTGGTTTGCTAAAGAACTTGTGGGGGAAAGCCGTTCTTACGGCTAACCGAATACTACATCGAGTACCCCATAGCAAAACACAATCCATTCCATATGAAAAATGGAAAGGAAGGAAGCCCAACTTGAATTATTTTAAAGTGTGGGGGTGTTTGGTAAAAGTGCAAGTTCCTAAACCCAAAAATGTAAAAATAGGACCGAAAACCGTTGATTGTGTTTTCATAGGATATGCTACCAATAGTAAAGCATATCGATTTCTGGTACATAAATCAGAAAATCCCGACATTCATAATAATACGGTTATAGAATCAGATAATGCTGAGTTCTTTGAAAATATATATCCGTATAAAAAGGAATGTGAGTCGATTGGTGAAGGATCTAAACGACCTCGGGAAGAAACAAAAGAAAGTACACTTAATCAGGAGGATCCAAGACGTACTAAACGTCAAAGAACGTCTACTTCATTTGGACTAGATTTTGTGACTTTCTTATTGGAGAATGGGACTCAAATATTTAAAGAAGCTATGTCTTCTTCGGAATCATTATTTTGGAAAGAGGCAGTCAATAGTGAAATAGAATCCATATTGAACAACCATAAATGGGAATTGGTTGATCTTCTTCATGGAAACAAACCGTTGGGTTCTAAATGGATCTTTAAGAGGAAAATGAAAGATGATGGCACTATTCACAAATATAAGGCAATACTTGTGGTCAAATGGTATAGACAACGAGAAGGTCTTGTCTATTTTGATACATACTCTTCAGTTAGAAGAATTACGTCTATACGAATGTTAGTAGCGTTAGCTGCAGTTTATGGTCTTGAAATTCATCAAATGGATGTTAAGACAGCCTTCTTAAATGGAGAGTTGGAGGAAGAAATCTACATGGAACAACCTAAAGGGTTTATGGTTCCAGGTAAAGAAAAGAAGGTATGTAGACTTGTTAAGTCCCTTTACGGATTAAAACAAGCACCCAAACAATAGCATGCGAAATTTAACCAAACAATATTGTCAAATGATTTTAAAATAAATGAATGTGATAAATGTGTGTAGATTAAAAATGTTGCAAATCACATAGTCATTGTTTGCTTATATGTGGATGATATGTTGATAATGAGTAATGACATTGCCAACATAAATGCGACTAAGCGTATGCTAACTGGGAAGTTTGATATGAAAGACTTGGGAGTTACTGATTTAGTTCTGGGAATTCAGATCCATAAGACTTCTCAAGGTCTGGAATTGTCACAATCTCATTATATTAAGATAGTACTTGAAAACTTCAAGCACTTGGGCTTTAAAGTTGCAAAGACTCCAATTGACGTGAATCTTGCATTAGCAAAGAACAAATGCCAAAGCATATCACAATTGGATTATGCTCGTGTGTTGGGATGCTTCATGTACATCATGAATTGTACACGACCAGATATAGCTTGTGCTATAAGTAAACTGAGTCTATATACGAGCAATCCAGGTCAATCTCATTGGATGGCCGTGAAACGAGTTTTGGGGTATTTAGTACATATCCAGGACTTTGATTTTCACTACAATAAATATCCTGCGGTCATTGAGGGATACTGTGATGCAAATTGGATCACCGGTGTCGCACCCCCTTCTTTCCTCGCGAAGATCGGGTTTATGACATTCGGTTGGGATAACCCTTTTCCTTTTGGGAAAGGGGTTTGTGTTTTTGAGAGTCGCCACCTAATGATTTTTAAAGGTGCGTTAGGAAACCAAATGAGGTTCATTTACAACTATGTTGCTAATCAGAGATAGGGTAAGGGTTTGAAATTATCCTAAGGGGAAGGTGTTAGGCACCCCTCAGGATCCACAAGTGTGGTTCCCGACCAAACAACTTTTTTTGTGAATTTGTACAGCTTAGCATACAAACGAGTAAGGCTCAAATAAGAGGGGATTTAAGTCTTAAGCATGCAAATGTTTGAAAAAAAAATAGTAAAGAAGGCTAGATTTTGAAAAGATTACAATCTAAGCATATAAAGGGTATCCTAGGTTTATAATAATATGGATCACATCTGTACAATACCCGGTAATCACTCCTCAAAGAGGGGATACACGTGGTATTAGCGCACTGGTCATCATATCCATATTCTACCATTTCCCAGCCTTGTGAAGGTAATTAAAGCGCGTGTTGATCACGAACTCTATTGCGTGCTGTTACCCGCCCCTTCCTATCAGTCCCGGAGGAGGTTAGGACTACTATCCTCAGAGGGAGGTACTAAGCAGATGCTCAGGTTTAAAAGGTAAAGTTCTAGGGCGACAGTCAAAAGCATATAGGATTGCAGTTTGATGGGAACATAGGAAAAGCAAGTAAAGGCTCAAGTTTACCTCCACAAGTAATACAGTTAGACAACACGACTCAAACACAATTAAGGGCAGTATTTAAATTCAGAATCCTAAGACATGGTACCTAAGTGAGTTCAGAATATAGACAGATATGCATGCCAATTTTATTACTCAGAAAGGGATCCTAATCAATTTACCTACTGATTTGAATCCTTTTAAGCATTAAGCAACATATACAGGAAGGAAGATTCTTAGTCTTAGACAAGTTAATCACCTAAGGCTTGTCTAGGTGTGAGATAGTATGTACCAATTACCAGCATTACTTAGAGGAGAGCTGTTCAACATTGTATTACCTAGAACATGATGTCCTACGTGTTCAGAATACATACTTGTTATCAGTTGATTACGAGAATTGAATGCAATTATTTTTATCAATAATTAAGCTAGGTGTGCCTAAACGAATGAGATGCAATCCTAAGGACATGATATCTAATGCACGAAGATGCATAATGGTGCAAAATCAAAAGCCTAAACAAGGTCTCTAAATGCACAAAACATTGCAGTGTTTTGATATGCTTTCAGGATATGTAAAAGTGACAGGTTTATTAATTGTTTACCTAGAACATGATTTCTATGTGTAACATGGTAAGCATGATGGAACATTTTTGTTAACACTCTTGTTTTAAGGCAAGATTCAGATTACGTTTCCAGAATGCATAGATAGAATCACACGATAGCAGTTTTTCCATTGTTATTACTGAACAGGATTTTCCTAAGTGATATAACAGTATTGCAGTAAAGTGCTGAAACAATGTTTATAAAAATCCTAAAGAGCATGATTTCTAATGCATGATATGCTTTGCACATGTTAACCCGAAACATGATTTTTTTCTATTGGGCACATAGGAACTGTAAACCTAAGCGCATGGTTTCTACCCTTTTAGATCTATAACATGCATAGTTACCCCTTCCCTTTTTACTATCCATTCTCCAAGAGTTGTTTACAAATTATTACAGGCCAACAAATGAATTATAGAAATAGAAAATCAAGAAGCTACTCTATAGGGAGCCTTCAATTATGCCCAGATTTTCCAAAAAAGCCTCCAATAGCCTCATATGCCTCAGTTCCATAGACAAATCAGATTCTAGGAGCATCAAAGTTCCCTAAGGATCTCAAGGATCTCGGGCAGTGCTTACACCTAGACTTAGTAACCAAGAATTGAACAGGTGCAGTGTGGAAGTGCCAGCCTCAGTGTGTCAGAGTTCAGAGGGAGCTCGAGGGTCCCAAAGCAGTGCTCACACTGAGGGGGCAGAACTTAAAGGTCTAGGAGTAGTGTGAGAGTGCTTCACATAGTTTTGAAAACCTTTGAGTAAATAATTTATGCAAGAAAGACTGGTTTTAAAAAAAGGTGTTTTGCAAAAGGATTTCTATTCAGTAAATAGTGTGAGAAAAGAGTAACGCAGTCAGAATAAACACATCCACATCTTAGGATCAGAGCAGCGTACTAAGACAAGTTCAACAACCACAAACAGGGTAGTGAGGGATTGGGGACATACAAGGGACAGAGTAGTGAACATGTAACAGACAGAAGTAGACATGGATGCAGAATCAGAAGTTCCTAAGGGGGTTCATGGAATTGGGATACATCATAGTATGGGTTTAGACTAGACATAACTGTATCAAACAACTTAAAGTAATACCAATAGAGGTATGCCCTAACCAAAGCTAGTGTACAGACAAAGGGATAATGAGAGTTACATAGAAACAGGTTTCAAATACATAAAGACATGCTGATTATGAAAGTAAAGTATAACTTAACATGCTAGATGAAGCCCCAGATTTTAATTACATGTCCAACAACAAAACGGTATATAGAAGCATATAAGAAACATAATAAATTGAAGCAGCAAAATAAACATGTTGGTTTGGGAAGTGGGAATAAAATCAGAACATACCAGTGAAGTGAATAAGAAAGTAAACACAAAGTAGGATAAGAGCACAATAGTTAGCCTTGGCTTGCAGCCGGCTAAATTAGAACAATGACAAGTAGCACAAAGAAGAGAGTAGAAAGTTTTAGTTGTGAGAGAGATTTATTCAACCAGTGAGTTCGTCCGTTATGCTAATGAAAGACCAAAGTATTTATAGTTTGAAAACAGGTAGTCAAATAAGGTAAACTAACATTTCAGCAGTAATTATGGGGACTCAGAATCAATCAACATATAATCAAGGCAAGTACTCCCTTCAATTAAGGAGTCAATGTCCAAACGGTAATAAACAGTAACAAAAATAAGAAAAGAAATCATTGAAAAGCTGACTTTAACATATAAGTAGTAGTAAAAGTATTGAGCATGTGATTAGAGCTAGATTCACAATATCATAATTAAGGAATGTCAATTTGATAGCATGTTTATTCACGGAAATAAGGCAAGAGATGATCAAATCCTAAAAAATCAGTCAGGAAACCCTCAAATTACAGGAAACCAGTATTACTCAAAGGAAAATATCACATATTTAAGGAGATGCTCAAAATCAGTAAAGGATATGGTGTAAAAATCAACAAAGCGCTAATCACACTTATTCAAAGATTCAAAATGATAAAACAGTATTGATTTGAACGGAATAACACATGTTAAGCAAAAATTAGGAACCCTAATCACGAAATTAGGGATTCGCATCAGAATATAGCAAATAATTAAAGGAATTAGTGGACAATCATGGCTTAGGCAGAAACAACAAAGAATCAGAAACCCTAACTGCAAGTATAGAGCAAAAATCACATAGTGTTTCATGAGAGTAAAGCAGTCGCAATAGAACTGTAAAACATTATTGTAAACAAATCTTGGACTCACAGATTATACCCAAGAAATTTGGGGCTTTTTATCAAAATGAATTAAATGAGAAGGAAGCAGCTCAAATAATGCTTAAACACAATAGAATCATAAAATAATACTAAGAGACCCGAAGAAAAATTATTTTTGAAAAGAATTTTAAAACCCTAGTTTTGAAAAAACGAAGAATCATTCGAGAAATAGGAGAATCTTTAAAGAAAATACAGGAAAACCTCATAATACGTATAGATCTGTTACATATCTAAAAGAATATGAAGTTTAGAAGTTAAGGTTTCAAAGAGAGAACCCAGAGAGAGAGAGAGAGGGAGAGAGAGTTGGTATAGAAACCATCGGATCTAGCCGGAAAGTAGGGAAATCTTACTGGAGATTGAGTCGTGAAGGCCTGAGACAGGCCAAAGGTGTGAAAGAGTGAACCCTGGTCTCTTGAAGACCTTAGAGACGGCAACACCGTCGTAAAGGAGCCATGGGAGGCCTGAGGATGGTGAAGACTCCATGGCCTTCGGCAAAGAGGCGGCCGGAGAAGACGAACGGACCTCATCGGAGGTGGAGATACTGGAAGTCTCTAGAGGGGGCTAGAGAGATAGAGAGAGAGTAGAGAGATGAGCGTCTGAGTGAAAATGAGAGACGGAGGGGGGGGGGTAGTCTTAGGTCTAACTATGGTAAGAATTAATCTTGTCTGTTGATCAAAAGTGATCAACGATCTAGATTAAAAAGGGGATTGGGTTGGGTTGCTTTAAGGTTTGGGCCTGGTATTTGGGATAATTAAATGGGTAGGGGTCCGGATTTAATCAGGTGGGCTTGGGTTTAATTTGGGCTATGATTGAAAATTAGAAATGGCCATTAGTTTAATACCCATTAAAATAGCTAAATAATTAATAAAATAGCTAGTAATTATAAAAAATAAAATTAATGCTAAATAACTGAAATTAAGGTAATTAACTAATATTAAAAATATAAAATGACTAATTATTGATTTAAATGGTATAAAACGTATAATTAGGCTATAATTGTAAAATTGTTGTAATTATAGCTAAATAATGCCAAATTGGATAATTTATTAAATAATTAAATCCCAAATAGGATTAAAAAAAATAGTATATTGAGCTGAGAAATATTTTGAAAATTATTTATAATACAATTTATGCATAATTATAGACTGTAAAATACTGAATAATTTGGAAAAGAGATTAATAAAAATATGGAAGATTATGGAAAAGATGCCAGTTATTATAAAAAGTGATTTTTCCAGTATATATGCAAATTTAAAAATATTTTGAGGGAAAATTGGGTATCAACAACTGGATCAACTGATTCCAAGTCCACAAGTGGATATGTATTCACTATTGGTGGAGGAGCGGTATCTTGGAAATCGTCCAAACAAACTTGTATTGCCCGCTCTACAATGGAGGCTGAGTTCATAGCCTTAGATAAAATCGGGAAGAAGTTGAATGGATCTGGAATTTCATGGAAGACATTCCATTTTGGCCCAAACCGATGGCACCGATATGCATACATTGCGATAGTCAAGCGGCAATTGAAAGGGCTGGGAGAGTTTGTATTGGTAAAAAAGAGTTTCACACGTAAGCCAGCTTTTGACAACTCAGCCAGTCACATGGACACAAGAAAACACGACAGCTGGACGTAACTCTTAGAAGAGGTACGATACAAAGAAGCACGGTTCAGTAAACCCACGAACTTATCAGCCACGGGAAATTCAACTTGATCAAAACGGGAGAGAGGCACGGTCAGAATGAATCTAGACAAAGCTACGGGCATATTCAAGGACCCATAATTGATTACTCGAACGTTATGTAACTGAACCCCTATTACCGTTATCCTTTGTAACGCCTCATTAATGTCATAATTAGTCATTAATAAGTAACATAGCAGGAGTCGTACGTTATAAGAATATCCTATATAAGGGAGGTCAATAAAGCTTGTAAAGGCATCTGATTCTCGAATACAATCAACTTCGATCTTTTATTTCTGTAATATTGTCTGTTATTCATTTTTCCCATTATCTTGATTATCAGTAACCCGTATCATCTTAAAAATAAGCTTTATTCAAAGGGTCTAATTCTTTGGTTAAACAAATTGGTTCTGTTACCGGGAACTCTGATAATCTTAGTTTACTTTCCAAGTGATATCCTTTGAATTATGTCAAACTCCAACGACAACAACTAGCAAAGAGGTGGAACCCCAGTTCCATCACCTTCAGGAACCCCACGTGGTTTGAGGGAACAATCCCCAGAAAGATACCATAACAACCATGGTAATAATGATCAAACTGTGGAACAAGATCATGTAAAGCAAATGATTGTAGAGTATGTGAGCTAAGCTTTGCAAGAATTTGCAAGAGGATTACCATCAACATTTCCTACGCCGCCAACGCCACCCCCCAATAACACCATCACCATGGAAAATCCTCAATCTCGGTTGGCAAACTCAGGAAGAGGAGATACTCCTAATGAATCTCTCGAAACGAGACCAGGTATATCTAATGACTCAGAATTACAAAATTTACTGTTAACCATGCAGAGACAGATGAAGGAGAAGAACGATCGCATCGAACAAATTCTTGGTGTACCACCTATCATCAAAGGCATCGATGTTGATAAATATTCTCAACAACCGTTGAAGCCAAGTGCGGCACCTTTGCCTATACCCAAGAAGTTTAAAATGCCCGACGTTCCCAAATATGATGGAACAACTGACCCACGCGACAATGTGACTGCTTTCACAACTGGGGTAAAATGCAACAACTTAACAAAATAAGAGATTGAATCAGTCCTTGTCAAAAATTTGGGGAAACACTTACCAAAGGGGCTCTAACCTGGTATTCTCTTCTCCCTGAAAATTCTATTGACTCTTTTGCTGAGCTTGCAGATTCGTTTATAAAAGCACACTCTGGTGCACAAAAAGTTGAGAAGAGAATGGAAGACATATTCAAAATAAAACAAGGAGACACGGAACTACTCCGTGAGTTTGTAGACAGGTTTCAACGAGAAAGAATGCAGTTACCCAGGGTGCCTGATAATTGGGCAGCCATGGCATTTGCAAGCAACTTGAACGATAAAAGNCTCGTTCGAGAGATGAAGATCATTCCAGATCCAGACGTCCTGAATCAGATAGAACATCAGGTAAAAACAGGTACGATCCTTACTTAGGACCCTCGGGACACGATATCCGCCCCAGGTTCGAAAAACACTAGGTCGGACTATAGACTACAAGGAAGAGATGTAATCTCATCCTTTTCTAGATCCAGAAAAGATCGAGATGAACGACCTAGAGGTAATACTCAAATTGGGGATCATACCTTTAATGTAAGTACTACTGAACTTGTCTCAATATTNTCGAGATGAACGACCTAGAGGTAATACTCAAATTGGGGATCATACCTTAACGTAAGTACTATTGAACTTGTCTCAATATTGAAGAACATGGGAGACAAGTTTAAGTGGCCCAAAGAGATGCGGTCAAATCCAAATGAAGAAAACCAGATTACTGGTGTGAATTTCACAACGATCATGGGCACAAAATTGCGGATTGCAGATTTTTACAAGGTGAAGTAGAAAATTTGTTAAAACAGGGCTATTTAACAGAATTGTTTAGTGATAAAGGTAAACATGCATATATGAGGAACAGGTAGGAGCCCCCAAAGGCTCCTTCTCCAAAATGAACCGTTAACGTAATACATGGGGGTGAAGAAGTAAGCAGAGCGATTTGAAAACAACTCTACAGTTATAGCAAAAGGAGAAATTGAGCTTAACACTTATGCTGAGGGGGTAATCAAAAGAGCTAGGTTCCAAGTCATCGATACTCACATGGCTTATAACGTGATCATTGGAAGGCCATGGATCCACGGCATGAAAGTGATACCCTCCATGTTGCATCAGGTAATTAAATTTCCCTCTGAATGGGGGATTTAAATAATCAAAAGAGATCAGCAGACCGCAAAAAATATAAATTTTGTGGTACACTACAACAAGAAAATAGAGGTGGAAGAATTACGAGATAAGGAAATCTCCCAAACAGGTAACATCGCCCAAACAAACATTACTGCCCAAATAGGTTCGGAAGATATTATTGCTGAAACAGGCACGAAAGAAAATACTTATGAGAAGAAGAGTCAAGTTACCACGGAAGGTGTACTATACCACACAAATGCAAATTCCAGACCGGACGTCATTCATGAACCGGAGGAAGATGTGCACATAAAAAAAACTACAGAGGAGCTCGAAGCTGTTCCATTATCTGAACAAAAACCTGAGCAGAAAGTGTATATAGTCACGAGGCTAAGCCCCACTCGAAGAGGTAAGCTAATTGATTATTTAAAGGCTAACGTAGACTGTTTTGCGTGGTCCCACTCAGATATGACAGGCAT